>JARHVA010003423.1:200000-390000 GCA_037957365.1 Torreya grandis | reverse complement strand
CCATCATCCTCACTAGTGGGATTACAAATGTTTCAATTTATTTAAATTTTTAAATAAAAACATTATTATAAAAATTGTTATTTTATTTAAAATATTAAGAGAGATTTATTACAAAACTCAATTTTTTAATTTGAAAGTAAGTATATATATATATATATATATATATATATATATAATGAAATAATTTCATGTGTAAAATACTCTTATATGCCTTAAAAAAATTAATAGTATGTATTTTTTTTATTGAAAATTATTTATGATTGAATATTTATTTATAATCATAAAAATTACAATATAACTACTCTTGTCAATAATTTATATTAAATTATATAAAATAAAATTAATTAATTTTAATTTATAAATATTTATTTAAATTACATGGATATTATGTCGTCTAGTATAGTCATTTTATTAGTTGATAGATTTATTATAGAGATCGTAATTTTATTTGGAAATATATATATTTCCAAATAAAATTACAATCTCTATAATAAATCTTTCAACTAATAAAGTGACTACATATTTGGATAGATGCTTGAGAATTTTTGGGTCTCAAGGCCTTAAACCATATAGAGAATATGACAAAAAGGCGGTCTGGGTTAACATTAAAAAAGGTTAAGTGAAATATGATTAATCAAAAACTAGATAGAACAGTTTTCAAGAGAACCACAAGGTTTTTCAAAACAAAAAATTGATTCATTGATGTCATGCAACGATCTTCAGTAACAGTAGCAAAAAAGACCATGAAAAAGTATTGACTACATACATACATGAAATAGCAAAAAAAATGATTCAGAACATTATCATTCGAGGATCACCAGCTCTATCAATTTGCCATTACAGAGAATACCCTCATGATAGAAGCTTGAAGGTTGTCCTGCCTACGCATGAGCCATGAGGATAAACTACCCTACGCTGAGAATATGTAACATTCTTAGATAACAGAGATTTTTCATGACGCCAAGGAGGAGCTTGGAGAGTCTCCCATGCCACCCCTTTTGCAAGCTATTTAATGGCTTTGACGTGGTTAGGATTTATTCAAATACCCTGCCAATCCTTGAGATCAGAGATGGGTTGCAAAATCTCATGTAAGTTAGGTATCATAATTCCCTTGCTACCAACGGCTACAAGATTTTGAGCACAAACAACATTCACTTCATTCGAAAAATGAACTAGATCCATAAATCAGGGTTCTAATTTGCGAAAAACTGTCAAAGGTATGAAAACCAATAAGCCCGACTAGAGAAAGGCATAGGTGGTGATGCGCCGAGGGGGAGAGAAGCAATTTCAGACAACAACCCTAGTCGATACTTTGATAAAACAAAGAACTCCATAATATTTTGACCCTGTTCAAAGTCCAAGACCAAAAGACAAATATTGTTAGAAAATAGTGAGGCCAAGTCTGAGTTAACATGCAACCTGTTACAAGCCATCGGAATATCCATGCTCAGAACTAATTCAATTGCTTCTAAAACTTCCGACGAAGGGATCTAAAAGACATTATACAAGCGAGTCCTAGATACTGAGCCATAAAAATCCATTTCTCTTATCTTGGCCTTGCCAAATACAAAAGGCCATCTAGCTGACTTAGTTCAAATTTCTCCATCGCCAAAAAATATAAGCAAACACTGATGTCCTGCCTCTATTGTGAACCAAGAAAATGAACCACCCTACAATCATTGTAAATTTTGAGCCAATATTAAACATGAATACCCCTGCTATGAATCGAACAGATACATACTTTCTAATAATGATGAGTCATATCACATGGGAGGGAATTTATTTGCCATCATAAAATATTGATTGTCAATCATGCGAGCCCAACCAAGCTCTCAATAGAAATCATGAATCACCAAAACAAAAAAAAGAATTTTATTTATGAAAATAAAATTAGAGACAATTTATTATCCTTATTTAAAAAAAAAAAAAAAAAATTGATCAAAATTAATACAATTAGTCTAACAAGAATTGATATTGTCCATTTTGACTTCCATAAGTTGGTCTATGGTGACATTGATCAAAACGTCTGTCACTGAGTTAATTTCCCTAAAGCAATGTGACACTGTCCATTTAGTGAAGAAATTCATTTTTGACCAAATGATATCTAAGATATTTGCTAATTTCTATGATTTTGTTCTTTGATTAATCATTGCTTGAATTACAACTTGCGATTCTCCTTCGATCTTAAGCACAATTATTCCACAATCAATAGCCATTTAAATTACCATTGTCAATGCTTGAGCCTCTGTTTCATTATTAGTCCCATCAGGGAGTTTCAAAGATAAGTCTTTGATTAAAGAGCCGCTACAATCTTTAATCACATATCCTACTCCAGACGCCTTCGAATTGCCTCTACAGGGCCCATCAGAATTCAATTTAAACCAGCTAGGATTTGGTGGAATCTAGATTGCTTCTTTCCTATTTATCTTATTTTGTATATTTACTATTAACCCCTGAATAAAATGTTGTTTAAGTATTTTTAGGCTACACATATTTTCATGTCCCATTGAGAAAGCATTCTTTTTTATCTTTGAAAGTGTGATGATACCACTTTCGAAATGGAGAGTTCTATTTATTTTAGCACTGCATGCAAAGGTTGAACTTTATTCTAAAAAATCCATGTGTTTCTTTCTTTCTAGATTGACCAAATCCGAATAGCAGGGCTACTTATCCAAAGGGAGAATAAACAATCCTTAACATTTCCCACCGACCATTAAGAGAAAGATTGCAGAAGAGTTTGTGGCCAAGCCCATGACCAATCAAATCTATTGCACATCCAAACCCAACACCAATTAGCAAATTGAAAATTAAACAATAAATGATCCACAATTTCATTTTTTTTCACACAAACATCTAGAGGGCCCCAAAAAACCAATTTTATTCAATTGATCTTGAGTGAGAATGCGGCCTTGCACTGCCAACCAAGCGAAGGTCCTTACTTTCTAAAGTCCTTTATTTCAATACATATAAGTTTCCCATCTAAGATAATCATCCTCAACTTCAGTGATTTGCTATCCTAGGCGAACTGAGTAAATACCTATTTTGGCCCTAATCCAATGCAACGGATCTTTGTTATTCAAAAAAATCTTCCTATTTTTGAGACAATCTTCAAAAGCTTGAGATTCTTCTGACAGAAAGGAAGGTCCTAAATACATTTCCAATTGTTGACCCTTTTTTTAGAGAGACTATCTTAAAGAATATAATCACTCACTTGAGTTCCACAACGGGCTTCCATAAATGGTTTGATCTAACTATTTGCAAATAATTCAATTAGAGAGCGGTGACCATTCCAAGAATCATTTGAAAAATCTACCTTTCTGTGATTGTTGATGGTCCAAGAAACATGCTAAGAGATGACATACCTACATTGCAACATAAAGTTCTAAACATGGGAGTTGCATGGAGGGTTCAAAATAGAGATCATCCTTTCTATGGCATTTGAATCCAAATACTTATCTATGAGAAGTTTGTACCATAAAATATTTGGCTTAGAAACCATTTTTCAAACTAGTGTGGCTCTAAGCATAATGTTTTGAAGATGAAGAACTTTGATGCTAGCACCACCTTTCTTCTTTATTTTGCAAACCCATTCCCATTTCATTAGAAGATTTTTTCTATCTTTGACGCATCCTTGACAAAGAAAATCTTTCATAATTTTGTTGATGGAATTGATAATCTTTGTAGGCGGGCTAAGCACTGAGAAGTAGTAGGTCGATAAAGCACTAAGAACAACTTTGATCAAAGTTATTATGTTTTTCAGAGAAAGTGACATGCCCTTCCAAGAATTCAAATGGGCTTTGAATCTTTCTAATAAATCATCCTAGATGCTATAAGAGCCCAACCCTTTAAAAAAAGGAAGTCCCAAATACTTACTTGGGAGCTTACCAATTTTAAAACCTAGAAGATTACTCAGATTCCTTTCAATCCTATGACAACAATTCATAAAATCAATTTCAGACTTACCTTCATTCACTTTTTGGCTAGATGCCTCTTCATACCTATTTAGAATTCTTTTGAATTCCTTAGCTCCTGTAATCAAAAGAAAGGTGTCATCTACAAATTGATGATGAGTTAAAATATAAAAATTATTGACAATTTATAAACCATGGAGATGATCTCTTGTTTGAGCATCACATACTACTTTTCCCAAAGCTTTAGGCATGATGATAAAAGGGAAAGGAGATAAAGGATCCCCTTGCCTTAAGCCTCTATAAATTAAGAAGAAACTAGAAGGGCTGCCATTTACTAAAACTAAAAACTTTGGGTTAGAAACACAACTAAAAACCCATTCACACCATTCATTACTGAAGCCAAACATAAGAATTTTTTTAAAGAGAAATCTCTAGTTGACTTAGTCATATACTTTGATAATATCTAATTCTATCAGTATACCCTTTTGAGGATTATGAGTCAAAGAATGAAGTATTTCATGTGCCACAATAATACATTCTTTAATACTTCTGATTGGAACAAAGCCAACTTATTCGCCTAAAATTAATTTGTTCAATAAAGGTTACATTCTTTTGCAATTGCTTTTGAGATGATCTTATAGATAGTATTGCACAAAGCAATGGGTCTAAAATCAAGAAAATAAAATTGCACTTATCCTTTTGTAAATAGAGAGATGAAAGTCATATTTATCTCTATTTTTACTTTTTCCTTCTTTCTGGATATTTCAATCATTTCCCACACATTTGTTCTGACAACTTCTCAAAAGTGTTGAAAAAAAGTAGCAGGAAAACCATCTGGACCAGGGGCTTTGTCATGAACCATTAAAAAACCCACCCTTCTAATTTCATCCAAAGATAATGAAGCCATCAACCTTTCATTCATTTCCTATGATATGACTCTTGAGATTAAATGGAGGAAATCATTTTATGCTTTCAAATGAGAGCATGATGAAAAATGCTGAATTTCTGTCACCTTTAAGCCAAATTTCTCTAGATTTTTGCTTCTAGAATATTTCTTCCCTGTAAAGAGTTTCTTCATAATCCTTCATTAAAGATTTCTTTTATTGATAGACAACCAGATTCATCCCTTTCTCGAAGATGACATCATTCAACTTCTTCAATTCTTGATTTTTCTTGAAAAATATTTTTGAAATGTTCTCTATTCCAAACTTTCAATTTTTCTTTTACGAATTTTAATTTTTTAAACATCTGAACCATTTTTGCTCCTTGAAATAAAAGACATAGCCACCACCAATATTTTACAAGGTTAAAAAGAGAGGGATATCTTAACCATATTAGTTCAAATTTAAAAGGACATCTTTTAGGAAGTGAGTCAAAAATAATTTTTAGAATAATAGGTTGATGATTAGATCCCATAAACTGAGAAACCCAACAATATAATTTTCTATTTCTCAGATCCCAATTAGATGTGGTCAAAAATTGATCCAGTCGTTCCAAGGTGTTGTCTCTTCCCAAACCCCTGTTATTCCAAGTGAACCATCTTGAATTTGGGGAAACATCTTCAAGAGAATTTTGGTTCATGAACTTTCCAAAATTATGACTTGCCTGTGAGTCAGAAAACACTCCTTTTTTTATCTTTAAGAATAGAAATGGCATTAAAATCTCCTATAACACATTTTTCCAACTAGTGATTTTTGAGAATAGATGATATTTCAGTCCATAAGGCAAATTTGAGCTAGACACCTTGAGGCGCGTAGATATTGATCAACATAAATTGTAGATCATAATTAAAATTAAAATTTTTACTCACTTGCCAATTCTATCTAGAAGCAATTATTTTAAAATTGGTAATGAAGGAGGGCCATAGTACCATTAAACCCCTTGACATACCATGAGCCTCCGAAAAGTGACCATTCCAACAATTCCCAATCAAACTTAAAAATCTTCAATTTTCTTCCTTATCCAGCTTGATTTCTTGAAGCATGATGATATCTGGATTTTTAACTTTTATTAGACATTTAACTAAGAATATTTTATTAGGAGCATTCTAGCCCCTAACATTCCAAGAAAGTAGCTTCATGACTCCTGTGGGGGGATTTTCACCCCTCGCTTCACAACATCTACAAATTTCTCCAAAGTACCCTAGCTACCTATAAGAATTTCACCTTCAGTGCAAACTTTATTTGATCTTCTTCCTTGAGCCTGATGTGAGCCCCAATTTAGATTCAACTTAGAACTGTGAGACTAAGAAATAGTTAGAACTTATTTAAATTTGAGATATCCTTCAGATTCTTCCTCTGATTCTTCTTCCTTAGTCGACACTTCCTAAACTGTACCATTAATGACTTGGGATTTTATCTCTAAATTATTCAGAACCTTAGTAGAATTCCATTAGTTCTTCTTGACTAATTATTTAATTAAATGAGATTATTTTTCAATAAAGTCTCACCTTTTTATCATTAAAGCTAGGGAGATAACCTCAGTGGAACCAATTTTTACTAATAAAGCCTCAGTATCCTTAGTTTTCTCTGCCTAAAGAAGCCAAGGATCCTTGTCTAAAATTATGTAATCAGTCCTACTAAGTTGTTTCACTTGATCTAGTTCTTTTTCTGAGGGGAACATTTTTGGTTTCCATTGTGACTTGAAATTAATCGCTTTGGTTTGAGCAAGCTCTTCTTATTTTTGCAAATTTTTTGGATATGTCCTAGTTGACAATAATTATAACATCTGAAAGGAATATTTTCCATATCAATTATCTGATGCCAAATCCTATTTTATATTTTGATAATCACAAATTTAGGGATCCCCTGATCGAGATCCAAAGCCACCCTAACTCTTGCACACACTGTTTTGTCCCCTAAAAGAGAAACTACATCAACTACCACTACTACTCCCACCAAACTACCCAGGGCTCTCAAACAATCTTCACTCCAATATTCTAAGGGAAGGCCATAGAATCTAATCCAAACTAGATAACTACCCTTTCGAGCTTTCAGTGGATCAAAATTAGGGCTTCAAAATTGAAGATAGAGACCCAAACCATTTACAGACCAATTTTTTACCACAAAAACCTTTTCTCTAGCTTCAGAAGCACTAAAAATTGCAACAAAAAAACTTTAGTTAAAAAACTTACCTTGACTTATAAACCTCAATTCTCTTTAATTCATAATTCTATAACTCCCACCGCTGGCCATTTCCTAGCACATTTACATATTAGGAAACACTCTGACAAAAGTTGAATCTTCATTGAAAATAGCTAAGAAGACCATTCCAGGGTTTTGGCTTCTTCAATTTTTATGTTGGCTCCTAAGAAAGCCCATTTTGAGCCTTCTAACTCACTTGCAAGTGGACCTCCTCTAGGCCTTGGTGAAAAAATTCTAGTGATCTAGGTCTCTCTTCCTCTTCTTCGATACCATTTGAATTTGATTATTACCTTCATCTTAGTTTGGCAAAAGTTGTTGCCCTTCAATTAGCTTGCCTTTCCAACCATCCCTGAGCTTGCTAAAACTTGCTTCTTCATCCCACCATTGTCTATCTTCTTTAATTGCTACTTACAGAACCTTTTTGTGATCTTTTTTACCATGATTACCTCTAGATTTGCCTTTGTCTCGAGTACTTGAAATCAGTTCTTGCACCTTGCTTTGCTCCACTCTTGCTGCCCTAGGTTTTATTCACTGACTTCATTTATTCTATTCTTTCACCTTCGCTCCTTCCTCCTTCTCTTGCACTCCAAGTTTCACCATCTCTAGTTCCCTACTTCAACCAAATACAATTAGCACTATTTTCATATATTAAAATAATAAGAATAATAATAATTTTTTATATGTGAAAATAATGAGATAATCTTATGCAAAAAATACTCTCATATGCATTTAATTTTTTTTTGGATAATCTCTACTTTTAAAATTAAATATTTTATATTAAATTATATTGAATTCAATTAATTAATTTTAATTTATAAACATATTAAACTAGATTATGTTGCTTAGCATAGTCGGGACACAATTGGCACTTTGAATAATATATCATTTACATCTTAAATAATGCCATTATTGAGAATATATAATATTAAAGAGTAGTATTACATCCCTTATAGTGGAATGGTACTATATACCTTAAAGTGGAGTGATACTGCGACCATTAAAGTGGTGTGGATTGGGAATTGTGTTCAATGCTTTAAAAAAATTAACATTCACATTCATAAATAATATTGGATGTATAGTTGGTATTGTTAATTAAAATTTAGTTTTAACAAGCCTTAATTCTTTTCATAATATTTTAATTTTAATAAATTTAAATATTATGTTTTTATGTCTTAATTTTTTTCATAATATTTTAATTACAAAAAAATTATTTTCACAATATTGTAATTTAAATAAATTTTAATATCATTATTTTTGTCTTAATTTTTTCCATAATATTTTAATTTTAACAAAGTTAAATATCATATTTTTATGCCCTAATTTTCTGTAATATTTTTATTTTAATGAATTTGAATATCATATTTTTATGTGAAATGATATGTTAGAGAAAGTTTATGGTTAAAGGATACTGTGTACATATTATTAATTATATCATTAATTTGTATAGGGAACATTAGTAATTTAATCATGGTATAAATATTATTAAGTATATCATTAAATATGTATAGGGAACAATAAAATTTTTATTAGGATATGATAATTTTCTTAATTGTTAATAAATGTATATTATATTTGTCATTTTTAATTTTTTAATTATTATATTAATATTAATATAATATTTTATGAGAATATATAAAATAATATTCTTTAATATTAGAATATAAAATTTTAGAATTGGTAAAGTATATTAGTCTTATTAACTAGAATAAGAAAATTATTTGTTCACACATAAAACCTATAATATATTATAGAGAGGAATTAAAAACAATAACAATAGACTCATCTATGGATTTGTGCTCTCATCTATTAATTAATTACCTAGTTGATATATTTGATATACATATATATTTGAGATTTTTTATAATATATTTAAGATATTTCATAACCTAAACAATATCTTAAAATGCATATTTTCTTATATGGAAGCTTTTTATTATTAATTGGAATATATCTTAAATCCATTTTATTACATAAAAATTTAAAAGGTATCAATTTATTTAAATATTATTTATTTATTTTTAAAAAAGATTAAGTTAAATTAAATATTTTATATATTTATTATATATTTAAATATTTTAAAAAACTTAAAAAATATATTAATTTAAAATATGATATTTAAGAGAGGATTCTATAATCTTCTTCCTACCTTTATGTTTAAGTTTAACTTTATTCATCATAGACTGAATTTTAATCTCTTTACTTTTGCATTTTTTTTAACTTAAACAATGAATTAAATAAAACTAGTGTTTTATGAGGATGTTTCTTCAAAAACCCTCCTAGAAAAATCTTCAATAAATATTTCTTGACTATCCCCACTATCCTCTTAAGATTTCTCAACTTCTCTTCAAAATCTTCCCTTCTAGCCTCCTTTACAAGCTAAACATCTTTCCCCAACAAAGATTCCCCTTTCTTAAAAAATAAATAAAATGAGACCCTAGTGAATTGTGACATTTGTAGAATTTCCATGGAATGAGGTTACAATGTTCTCAAAATATTTCAACAGAAAGCAGGGACGGATAATTTTGTGTCCCTTAAAGTGATTCATTAATAAAAAGTGATGGAAATGTAATATGTGAAACTTACCTTCCAAAATAAGATATGGAAAGTAAGATATTTCATAATTTGAAGATAAATGATGGGCCATGGCATGGGTAAGTCCATACAGAGGTACCATTTATTCTTAATAATTATGTATTCATCAAATTTTAAGAAGGTTTTCATGAGCTTTTATTTTTGATGCTTATCTTTATATGCCTTCGTGTCTTCACAACTCATGCTTGAAACTAATCCTATCACCTCTTCATAAATATTAATACACAACCATCTTATTAGTATAGTTCTTTGATTCCAACCAATAGTAAAGTATTTTAAAACTACCTCATCATAATTGACAAACCTCAACATGAATTCCATCAAGCCCCATTTCTCTAACATCCACCATACAAATTGATTGTCTTTAACTATGTATTTAATATTGTAGATGTGTATTTATTTTTCTCTTGAAGGGCTATGGATGGTTTTAGTTTAAAGTGGAAACCATACATTAGAGAGAGTAAAACTTGTCATAAGTAGAAAAGAGGATGAAAATTGTCACAACTAGAAGAGAGGGAAATTATGTTCTCAATACAACCAAATATGGAAGGATATTATAGAATATATCTAACACGTGATACATTTGTGTAATGTAAATAAATTTTGTAATACAAATAAATGATTAAAAATTAATTAGGAATCACAATTAAATGTAAAATATAGTAAATATAATGAGTAAATCTTAATAGTTATTCCACATTAACAAGGAAGATAAATTTAGAGGGTTTGCATGAATATCTTGAACAAATAGATCTCACAAAAATTTCATCCAAATTTAAGCCAAAAAAGAGGTTTTAGCATTATCAAAACATTCACCTATAAATATGGATATTATTAGGATTTGGTGTTGGGAGTACTGAGGCAAATTTGATAGGGATCAAAAGCACTGAGGGAATTTATGACATGTGGAAAGAAACTAAAAAACAATTGTTGACTTGATTTTTTTAGGGTTTGATGTGATTGTAATACTTTTTTTCACTTTGATCTACATATTTTGACTCTAAGTAATTGTAATATCGATTTATTTCTTTGCCTATAATGAATTTTATGTACATGAAATATCCAAATAATATCTACCTATGATTCTCAAGGGGAAAATTTGATTTTAGGGGTGTGTTAAGGAATCCACTGATTTATTAGGCCCTCGAAGGTGGGAATTAAAATATCAAAAAATAATTTTTAAAAGGAAATAAATTCAAAAAAAGATATTTCATGACATATAAAACATTAGTTTATGTGTCAAATGTTCTCCATAGTGAAATGATAGATTTATAAGATGATGAGTGTTATAATGATTAATTGATTTTGTTTCAATGGAAGGTGCACAATAGGATGTTAGGTTAACAAAAGTACACTAAACCAATGCAAACATGTGGAAAAGACAAATATTTTCTAAATAAAAAAATGGAGTAATAAATACAAAACTAAAATGTGTTAAGACATGAAATTGAAATGCTTAAATTAGAAAAGAGAGTTCCTAGAGTCAGTAAATTTGATTTTGATTTCCACTTGCATAGTTGGAGGCTTAATATGACTGAAAAATATACTTCATAGATGATTTTAGGTTTTTGTTATTCTGCTCAAGTTGATAAATAAATTAGTTTTTCAAGTCTGTTACGAGTTTCCCATATTTTTTCCTTCTCCGCATTAAAATATTTATAAAAAAATTAAGCTCATATCTATTCCTAAAAGAGTTCCTCAAACTTTACTACAACTTTCCCAAAATTTATAACTCTTTCTCTTGATTTTAAAAGGAATTTTAAATGACCCCCAAAAATAAAATGAGCATCCCTTATTTTAAAATTTACAACAGAAGGTGAAATAATTTATGACCTAAAAATTGGTTTTACATGATTGATCACCATGTTTACGTGAATGTAAACCTTAGTTATGGTAATTAAGACTATAATATTTTATGGGGAAGATTATTTCCCAAGGGATATCCTCATACAATTCAAGGTGTATCAATATGAGATCCATAATAATATATCCAAAACTACATGGTAGCATACTCCTTCTCAATAGGACCTCATAGGTGTCTTTATCCTACCTAAGCATTTGACATCCATAAAAACTTGGTATAGGTTATGGTAGTCAAATTTACCTTATTAGAGCTTGGGATAACGAAGTTAAATACTTAGGTTATCAATGTTATTCAAGTGTTAGGGATGAAACAAGAATTTACTTCTAAGTTAAGTTAATAACATTATTTTATCTAATTCAAGAATGTTGAGAAGTGTTGTCATTGATGTCAAGGTACATTTGGTGAATATGCATGGTAATTGGTATTTTTGGTATGATCTTGTGTGCTTGATGTGACAAAGAATCCATGTGACAAGAGAGAATTTGAAGGTAACCTAATTGTCTCTTCTGTTGAGAGAGAATTTGAAGGTGACCTAATGATTATTCTATTGGTTGATGTCAAGATTGTTTTAGTGGTGATAAAGTGTTTTTTTATGATTTTTATTATTTTATATCATTGAGGTAAACATGTTTGAGTACTAGTTATTGAGTACAAGGTGTATTGAGAAGCCTAGTTTAGACCCTGTGACAAGGTGTGCATAGTAAAGTTTGGTAAAATAAGTAAGCATAAGATTTTGATAGGATATTTGGAATTATATGATCATGTAAATGAAGTTTATATACTTTCATAAGTGTTTCAAGGTCATTTTTCATGTTTCAAGTACTTAAGAAGCCTAATCATGACACTAGTCATAACATAAAGAGACCTTATGAGAAGGTATGAGTATGATGTCTTAGTGAGATGAGTGCACCTAGGAATGATTGGTTGTATGAGGTTTTTTGATCATGTATGTGAATAATTTAATTACTCATAAGAGTCTCAGGGTGAGCCTACAAGGGTAGGACCTCTAGATCAAGTCTGCAACTATATCTTTTCTAGACCCTACTTATCCTAATGAGGCATCATGATCTGTTGTCAAGGCATATGAAAGATGTATAACACTATGTAAGTATTATATAGGTTTATTTATTATGTGAGTGATGTGGAGAGCACATGGAAAGAGGCATGGAGGTTAGTTGTTAAGCCTAATTTGGTTTACAAGTTAAGTTCTAAGCAAACAAAGAGAGAGAGTGAGGTCTAATGAGGGGAAACGATAAGTTTCCAAGAAAATTTTGATACGTGAGAATGGAAAGAGGTATTATATTTTTTTTAAATCATGTTAAAAATTTTTAAGGTCATGGTTTGTAATAAAAGCCATGAAAAGTGGGTTTGAGGTCTCTCAAGTACATAGAATGAAAGCATGCAAACTTGAGAAGGAATTTTAGGTGTTTATTGGAATGTGTAACCTCTGAATGGGAACCTAATATGTTAAGGATATATGGGGAAGGATCATAGATAATATCTATAGTCATTTGTTTTGGAGTTAAGGGTTAATCCTTTATGAATAATCATTAACACCAATAGCTATGTTAAACCTCTCTAAAACCCTAACAAGTACCCAATGTGAAATATATTGTAAAAAATAGCCTATAATGGTCTCAATGGACTATAAAAAATATATGATAATGTAGTAAACTCTCCTAGGTACTTCCAAGTGTGATTGAGTTGTCAAGTGTGTGAGTAGACCCTATAGAAAAGTGTGTATTTCTCAAAGATTTATTGTAGAAGTCAGAGTTGACCAAGGCAAAGTATGAAAATGGATCAAGGATGAATTTTGAGACTAATTTTTCATGTTAATTAAGGTTTTTAGACAATTTATATCCCTTAAGTGTGATAAATTGGTCATCCAAGTTATCCAGTTGTTAACATGCCTAATGGTGGCAACAGTGAGAAACCTAGGCATCAGTGAGAAGATGATTAGGAATGTGTTATCATGAAATAGTTTGTATAAGTTTTGGAGGTGAGTGTTTATAGTGAAAAAATTACAATTTATCTTGTCTGGTTCAGATGAGATACAAGGTCATTAGATTGGTCTGCAAGACCAATACTTTCCATTTGAATATATGATATTTCTATCTAAAAATGGTATAATTATATCATAGGATCATATTAATTAATTTTAAGTCTTTTAATATTGTCATACAAGTGTTTAAGGTCAATGTCATCATGAGTGTGCTTTAAGGTAAACTGGTAGTTTTGGGTAAGCAAGTTGTAGTAATGAGTTTGAGGTTTTATGCCCTGATTTAAAGTATATAATTAACATGGTGTTGGTTTTTTGGATTTTTATGTCCTATACATGCTTTTTATAAGGTTTTATAATCATTTATTTTTTTTTAAATGTTGAATCCAAAATGGCATGTCTGATTTTAGGTTGACTTTGTGTAGTAAGATCAAAAGACTGGTCTACAAGGCCAATATTTTACATTAGACATTATAATTTTTGTATTAGAGAGTGGTATAGAGCTATGAAAAAATATTTTTAAAGTATAATTTTTCATTTTAATTTTTCTTTTTAGTGTTAAATATCAAGTTGTTCATGACTAGGTTTTGGAGTGTTTTGGCAGTTCTAAGTAGGCTATTTGTGGAGAAGAGGTTGAGTCATTTTGCCCTAAGTTGTGAAGTCTAAATCATATAGTGATGACCTTGAGGTCATAAATTTTTTTTATATATGATTTATTTTCATGTTTATGTGAATATATTGTTTACATACTTTAGTTTTATATGACATACTTTCTGAAGGTTCACATGCCTAATTGTGAATAGTGCCACAAGGTGTGCTTCAAATGATGGTTGAAGCCAAAATGTGTCATGAAACTAATATGATATTTTTATGGGTATATTTTAGTTTCATATTAATTTTTATTATTGTATGTGTAGTTTTAAAGTTTTCCAAGAAGATCAAAGGGTAATGTGTACTAATAAAGACCTAATTGAATTACGTCTCCTTAAGGCCTAAAAGAAGTTTTGGTATTTAAAGTTGTGGATGACCTATTGTAATGATTGATTATGTATGAAATGTGTTATAATTAATATTTAAATTGTAATATAAGTATTCAAGTATGTATGTCTGACCAAGAAGGATATAAGCTAGAGGAATGATATATATATATATATATATATATATATATATATATATATATATATATATATATACAAGGTAGTTTTAGGCTTATTTAAAAAGGAAGTAGAAGTAAATGAAATAGTATATTGGTAAGAAAAAGAAGGTCTTTTATACCATATAAAGAGTGTATAGAAAATATTATGAATATTTTATAGAGGTTATGCATATGAGTATCAAGATCATATGACCTAATCAGTCTTGAAGAGACCTAGAAGGTAGTTTGAGAGGAATAAAAGGGTGAAGAAATGAAAAGGTGGTCATCATAAGTTGGTTGCGTAATAAGGTGTTATTAAGGTGTTCAAATATATTAGATATATAAGTTGGTGTTGATTGATCTATGGGTTTGGTGCCTCCTTACAAGTTGGTGTTAACTAAAACCTAGCTTAGTTGGTGCTTAGCTAGTTAGGGTTAGTGTTCCATGTGGAATTGGTGATTAACTAAATTATGATATTTTAACTTATATAACTGTAGTCTATTTTCAAGGATCAATGGATTTTCTTCCCTTCAAGAGTTTCCCACATATATTATGTATTGTCTTGTGTAATCTTGTTTCATGCTTGTATAGATGATTGCTTATGCATTGCTTAATCTATATATTGATGTGATGGTTCATGAATGTTAAAGAGGAATTGAAAAAAAGTTTTAAGACACTAATTAACCCCCACTCTTAGTGATTATACTTCCAACAAAGAAATGTTACTGATTTGAATATATTTTATAAATTAAACTATGACTATACACCCTTAAGATGTAATAGAATGTTTATGTACTTGATACATGTGAAAGGTCATAATGGTATTATCCCTAATTTTAGATCATTGTACCATGATATATGGTTATATGGTCATCATAATTCATGCTTTAACTTTATAAAATAAATTAATATTTTAATTAATTAATTTATAATTTTTGCCAAGTCAATATTGTATCAGTAGATATGATAATTTCAACTTATAGTGGCATCATACTCTCACTAGACTATCCTGTAAAGTCTTATATAGAATTATATTTATTTGGTATTATTTACATATCACTTGGTCATAATCTTAAGAATAATAAAATTATATCACTTTATTTTAAAATGGTAAAATATATAATCCTTTGTTGAATACATTAACTTTTGAAATATGTTCCTGTAGGAATGTCCACAATTATTGTACTCAATTAGCAATTTGAAAATCATTGTTATGCCCTATCTAGAATACTAATAGGCCTACATAAAAATATTATTTTACTAAATTCATTAGCTGCTAAAAAAGTACACTTAAGGAAGGTAACTTCTTTGTCATTATAACTCACCATGAATATTCATATTCAAATCTTTATATGTATTAGTTGAGAATAAAAAGAATATGGACTAAAATTTGGAATAATAGTTACTAATAGTATTATAAGTAAATTAAATATCCATTGAGGAATTTAGGTGGCCTTCCTACAATCTATAGAATAAAATAACTACTTTAACTGAGTTACCATCTAAGGAGAATGATATAATCTGGTCATTATGATAAAAGAAGAGAAATAATGTTGTAACTATTTCGACTTATATTAATTAGTAACTAAAAGAAATTGAGACAAGAGTTTTCCTTCTAAAAATGAAACATAACTAATTTGACTAGCTATAATTTCATTAAGTAAAGATTATAAAGATCTTTGTAATAATGCCTATTATACTTATCAATTTGAATTTATTTTATTTCTGATGATAATGGTTTTAAACATAAGGATAAATTGAAACATAGTCTTGTAAGCAGTAGGTTATTTCCAATCCATTTACTCATTTCATTTCTTTAGGTAATAGAAAGACATTTAAGATCATATAATTAGTTATGAAAATAAAGGATCACTTGCCTACTAATAGTATGCAAGATCATATCACTAGTTATTATTTAATATATTTAAAAAACTTAAAAAAATATTAATATAAATATTTTAAATTAAAAAAATATCAATCAAAATATTTAGGAGAAGAATCTCTAATCTTCTTCCTACCTTTATATTAAAGTTTAACTTTATTCATCATGGATTGAATTTTAGTCTCTTTGCCTTTGCATTTTTTCCCTTTATAAAATCAATTGAATGGAATGTTTTATGAGGATGTTTATTAAAAAAACCTCTTAGAAGAATCTTCAATAAATGTTTCTAGACTATCCTCACTATCCTCTTAAGAGTTCTCCAACTTCTTTTCATAATCTTCCCTTCTAGGTTCCTTTACAAGTTGAACATCTTTCCCCATAGAGATTCTCCTTTATTAAAAATAAATAAAATGAGACCCTAGTGAATTGTGGCATTATTAGTCCACTTTTCATAGAATGAGGTTATAGTGCTCTCAAAGGAATTCAATAGAGAATAAGGTAGGCTAATTTTGTGTCCCTTAAAGTGATTCATTAATAAAAACGGATGCACATGCAAGATGTGCAACTTACATTTCAAAATAAGATATAGAAAGTAAGATATTTCATAAGTTGAAGATAAATGATGGGCCATGGCATAGACAAGTCCATGTAGAAGTTTCAGTTCTTATTAGTCATTATGTTTTCATCAATCTTGAAGAAGGTTTTTCTAAGCTCTTATTTCTGATGCTTATCCTTATATGCTTCATGTATTCACAACTCATGATTTGAACTAATCCTATCACTTCTTCATAAATACTAATACAAAACCATCTTATTTGTATAGTTATTTAATTCCAACCAATGGTAAAGTATTTTGAAACTACCTCAACATGAATTTCATCAAGCTTCATTTGTTTAACATCTGCCATACAAATTGATTGTCTTTAACTATGCCTTTAAAGTGGAAACCATACCTTAGAGAGAGTAAAATTTGTCATAAGTAGAAAAGAGGGTGAAACTTGTCACAACTAGAAGAGAGATAAATGATATTCTCAATACGACCAAATATAGAAGGATATTATAAAATATATCTAGTACATGATACGTTTGTGTAATATAAATAAATTCTATAATACAAATAAATTATTAAAAATTAATTAGGCATCACAATTAAATGTAAAATATAGTAAACATAGAGAGTAAATCTTAATAGTTCTTCCACATTAACAAGGAGGATAAATGCATAGGGTTTACATGTATATCTTGAACAAATAGATCTCACAAAATTTTCATCCAAATTTAAACCAAAAAAGAGATTTTAGCACTATAAAAAAATTCACCTATAAATATGGATATCACTAGGATTTGGTGTTGGGAGCACCGAGGCACATTTGACAGGGAACAAAAGCACTAGGGGAACTTATGACAGGTGGAGTGAAACTAAAAAAATAATTGTTGACTTGATTTTTTTAAGATTTGATGTGATTATAATACTTTTTCACTTTGATCTACATGTTTTTAATCTAAGTAATTGAAATATTTGATTTATTTCTTTCCCTATAATGAATTTTATGTACTTAAAATATTTGAATAATATCTACCTTTAATTATTAAGGGGAAAATTTGATTTTAGCGGTGTGTTAGAGAATCCTCTAATTTATTAGGCCCTTAATGTTGGGAATTACAATATCAAAAATTAATTGTTAGAAGGAAATAAATTCAAAAAAAGAGATTGCAGGATAGATAAAACCTTAGTTTATGTGCCAAATGTTCTCTATAGTGAAATGATAGATTAATAAGATGATGAGTTTTATAATGATAATTGATTTTGTTTCAATGGAATGTTCCCAATAAGATGTTAGGTTAAAAAAAGTACACTAAACCAATGTAAATATGTAGACAAAACAAATATGTTCCAAAGACAAAAATATAGTAATAAATATAAAGATTATATGTGTTAAGACATGAAATTGATATGCTTAAATTTAAAAACATATTTTATAGAGTCAGTACCTTTGATTATTATTTCCACTTGAATAGTTAAAGGCTTAAGATGTTAAAAAAAATATACTTCTCAAATGATTTTAGGTTTTTTTTATTTTAATCGAATTGATAAAAAAATATCAGTTTCACAAGTTTGGTATGAGTTTCCCATATTTGTTTTCCTTCTCCACATCAAAATATTAATAAAATAAATGAGCTCATCTCTATTCCAAAAATAATTCCTCAAAATTTACTATAACTTTCTCAGAATTTATAATTCTTTCTCTTGATATTAAAAATAATTACGGGAAATAGGGGAAGCATTTTACTTATAAAACTTGTAAAAATTGTAAGTAATTTCATCTCAACTAGAACAAAGGATGCCTAAAAACATAGGGTTAATGTTAATGTTAATGGAAGAAATTTGGTATTATGGGTTCTTTCAATGTCTTTGTAGAGGCAACTTTTCTAAATAAAAATAGAAAAATTCAAAACAAACTCTCAAATTTGAATATTTTTTGGAGTGGTATTTGCGCTTTATATTTAAAAGCATAATTATGTACTTTAAATAATTATCTTTAGCACAATTATCTACCTTAAATAATTATCTACTTTAAAAAATGTCATCCTTTGGGAGGTCACAAGATTGATTTTTTTTTTTTTTGAGTGTTATGCATGCTTTCTATTTAAAAGAATAATTATATACCTTAAAAAATTATCTTTAGTACAATTATATACCTTAAACAAGTATCTACCTTAAATAATGATTTACCTTTGGAGGTCACAAGATTGAATAAATTTTAGAGAAGTTATATTTTAAAAGTCATAACTTTATGAGACATTAGGGAAGTTTTATCACAGAGATCATAATTATATTTGAAAGTATAATTTTATTAAACAATTGTCTTCTTTGGAAAAAAATAAGATTTAATAAATTTTATGGAAATTTTATTATAAAAGTCATAAATTTATTTGAAACATTTGGTAATTTTTACTGGAGAGGTCATAATTTTATTTGAAAGTATATATATATATTTTACATATCAAAATAATGAGATAATTTCATGTGTAAAATACTCTCATACATCTTAAAAAGAAATTGTAGAGTAGTCGTTAAATTTCTATTGAAACTTGTTTATGACTAAATATTTATTTACAAACATAAAAATTGTAACATAACTACTCTTTTAAGTATTTTATATTAAATTACATAAGATAAAATTAATTAATTTTAATTTTTAAAACATCTATTTAAACTAGATGAGCATTGTGTTGCCTAGTGTAGTCACCTTGTTAGTTGGCAAGTCTATCATAGAGGTCATAACTTTATTTGAAAGTATAATTTTTTTTAAATATTAAAATAATAGGAATAATTAATTTTTTTATATATTATAATAATGAAATAATCTTATGTGCAAAATGTTCTCATATGAGTTTAAAAAAAGATTGGATAACCCCTACTTTAAAATATAAGCATTTTATATTAAATTACATTGAATTGAATTAATTAATTTTAATTTATAGATATTTATTTAAATTAAATTATGATTCCCAACGTAGTCATCTTTTTAGTTGGACACAATTGGCACCATGAATAATATATCATTTACATCTTAAATAATATGTCATTCTCAAGAATAGACAATATTAAAGAGTGGACACAATTGACACAATTGGCACCTTGAATAATGTATCATTTACATCTTAAATAATATGTCATTCTCAAGAATAGACAATATTAAAGAGTTGACATAATTGACACAATTGGTACCTTGAATAATATATCATTTACTTCTTAAAAATATGTCATTCTCAAGAATAGACAATATTAAAGAGTGGTATTACGCCCCTTAAAATGGAATGGTATTGTACCCCTTAATGTGGAGTGGTAATGTACCCTTGAAAGTGGTGTGGGTTGGGAATTGTGTTAAGTGCTTAAAAAAAATTCACATTCATAAATAATATCAGATGTATGGCTTGTTCATATATATTCTATTTGTCATTATTAATTAAAGTTTAGTTTTAACAAACTTTAACTCTTTTCATTATATATATATATATATATATATATATTAGTTTTGGTGGCATCCTTATCTTATTCATTTTTGACCAAAGTTTCAATCTATTTGGGACATAATCGGGTCCCTAGATCCCCAAGTGATCAACTATCAAAAGTACAAAAATTATCAATAACTAGCTTGAGAATACCAACGATCGGTCAAAACTAGCTCAAGAATACCAATGATTGGTCATAATAGACCTCCGATACTAAACCGAGATTTGAACCTAAGTGGTGCTTGAGGCAACCAAGTCACTTTACCAACTCACCTACATCTCATAGGTAATATTTTAATTTTAATGAATTCAAATATCATAATTTTATATCCCAATTTTTTCCATAATATTTTAATTTTAATGAATTTGATTTTCACAATATTTTAATTTAATAAATTTGAATATCATATTTTTATGTGAAATGATATGTTAAAGAAAAGTGAGGACCTAATTCTTTTCATAATATTTTAGTTTTAATAAATTTGAATATCATACTTTTATGTAAATGACATGTTAGGGAAAAATGAGTCTATGATTAAAGGACATGGTGTACATATTATTAAATATATCATTAATATATAGGGAACATTGAAAATTTTATTAAGATATGATAATTTTCTTAATTGTAAATAAATATATATTATATTTATCATTTTTTTTATTATATTGAAGAAATAAAATATTTTATGAAAATATATAGAGGAATATTATTTAATATTCGAGTATTAAATTTTAGAATTGGTAAAGTATATTATTTTGTCAAAAATTTTATTAACTACAATACAAAAATTATTTATTCAAATTAAACCTATAATACATTATAGGCCAGCACTAAAAACAATAACAATAGACTCATGTATGGGTTTGTGCTCTTATCTATTAATTAATTTTATAATTGATATATTTAATATACATATATATTTGAGACTTTTATAATATATTTGACATATTTCATAACCTAGACAATATTTTAAAATGCATATTTTCTTATATAGAGGCCTTTATTATTAGTTAGAATATATCTTAAATCTATTTATTAAAAAAATAAAGAGGTATCAATTTATTTAAATATTTTAAAATTATTTATTTATTTATTTTTTAAAAATATAAATATAAATTAAATATTTGATATATTAATTATATATTTAAAAACTTAAATAAATATTAATCTAAATATTTTAAATAAAAAATTAAAAAAAAATCTATCAAAATATTTAGGAGAGGAATTTGTAATCTTTTTGCTACCTTCATATTCAAGTTTAACTTTATTCACCTTAGACTAACCTTTAGTCTCTTTGCCTTTGTATCTTTTCTTCACTTTAGTAATCAATTGAATATAACCAACACTTTCTGAGGATGTTTCTTCAAGAGTCCTCTTAGAAGAATCCTCAAGAAATTTTTTTAGAATATCCCCACTATCCTCCTAAGACTTCTCCAGCTTATCCTCAAAATCTTCCCTTCTATCCTCCTTTACAAGCTGAACATCTTTACCCCGTAGAGATTCCCTTTTCTTAATAAGTAAAATGAGACCCTAGTGAATTATGCCATTAGCATAATTTTCCTATAATGAGATTATAGTGCTCTTAATAAACTTTAACAGGTAGTAGGGAATACTAGTTTTATATCCCTTTGAAATAATTTGTACACATTCTAATTTTGGTCAAACAAACATAACTACTATGTATTTTTTTGTTCTTTCATAGGAAGGTCTTAATAATGAATGTGAGTCTTGTTCACATGGTAATTTTGGCATTTTGATATTTATTATGATTTTTTTCTTATTTTATGCATCTCTAGTGATCCTATATCATGACATCCCATTCACAGGCTCCTCTAGCTTGTTTGCCACAATTAGTACTCAATTTTTTGGTCTTGAGACATCAGTGTAGTCTTGGACACTAGCATAGTGTGCTAGTGTCCACCTTGATGCTAGTGTCCAAAATTCACATTTTCAACTTGTTACGTGTCCTTACCCTTCCTTGAGTCTCTTATTATGATTTGTTCTTTATTTTTCAACTTGTTGTCCAGTGAACAAGGGTCTCACATTCAAATTAAAGTTCTTTATATATAAAGAGCCTCATAAGGTATTTTACATATAACACTTACTATTTTAGCATATAATGATATAAAATCAATGGATAGTACAACTCAGTACTCAACAATCACATCTAAATTTGTGTGTTGGATCAAAAAAGGGCCTAAGTGAAAGTCATTTTAGTATACTATACACGTTGATTATGTGCATTCCCTAAGGGAGAACTATATGATATAATACCCCTATCACTGGGGTTAATAATGATAGTAGGGGTTCTATATCTCACAATCATAACATCCCATAAACTATCTTTTTATTCCTTGTGTAATTGATCCTATTGTTTTGTGTGTTTAGGTGTTTATTAGAATTTTGAAGAAGAAACAACTAAAAAATGACACAAAATAATGATTAGAATCCCCTAAGCATACCTATAGAACCTTGGAGCCTCCTTGTACAATCCCTAGATGTTTTAGGACCCCTATCCCTAAAAGGACACTATCATAGTATGCTATTTTCCCTCTGATCATGTTACTATTTAAAAGAAGTTTCAACTCTAGTTAAAGAACAAAAGGACTCCAGAATAATTTTTAGACTTTTTCTAGCCTTCCCATCATTTGGTGATGCATGTTTCACTCCAGATAAGTTGATTTTATCATTGCACTTTTTATTTTAGATAATTCAATTTGATAGATCTATTTTCAATATTTATCTATATTTACCCTATGTATCCAACCCTTTAACAACATAGAATATATATATACTAAGTCCTAAATAGTTAAAACATTTGGAGAATCAACTTACTTTAAATATTTCATAATAACCCTAGTTCCACCCTAGGGTTTGCCTTTTGCATTTTTGTGCACTAAATTAGGGTTCATTAAATTCTAATTTTTCTTAATTTTTATAGATCCTAACTAATCCATATCAATTCCCCTATTAGTGTTTCACTAATTTAACAAATCACAATTTTTTATAAACCCTCCAAACCCTATATCCACATACTAGGTTCTCATACACTCAAAAATTAGCCCTTAGGTTTCATGTAAAATTATGATTCCTTTCCTATACATTGGGCTAAGTATTTCACATATTTTCAAATATATTTATGTTGGATTATCTCCTCCCCATTGTTTTCTTATTTTTTGTTTTTTACATTCTCTTTTTTAATAAGTTTAAAATAAATTCTAGGAAACCTCTTTCCCCTCACCCATTTGATCAATTTATAAAATTTTCACAAAATTATACAAATGAATGGATAAATTTTTAGACGTGT
Organism: Torreya grandis; assembly: GCA_037957365.1. Taxonomy (NCBI): domain Eukaryota; kingdom Viridiplantae; phylum Streptophyta; class Pinopsida; order Cupressales; family Taxaceae; genus Torreya; species Torreya grandis. Next base: position 366,149 of record JARHVA010003423.1, on the reverse strand, counting down.
ACATTAACACATTATCATGAACATGATTTCATTTATAATAATGATGATTATTTTTGTAATGATTGATATGATTATTACTATGAGAATGATAATGAAAACATGGATGAGGATAGATTAGATGCACCTTATTATCCTTATCCTCTCTCTTTCCCTACTTATAAAAATCACATTAACAACAAGTGATTTGTGTAAATGTGGTACTAGTTTTTCAACCCCTTTTGCTACATATTTATTCAAATTAAATCAATACACAAATAATAAAATCAATTTACCTTTGCATGGTTCAAGTAACATTATACATGATGTTCCTAGCATAGAAAAGGAAAATGCACATCCCTTCCCTTTATCGATTCAATTCAAAAAAGTAAGTAAAAATGATGTTACACCTTTTTTAGATTCACAAACTAAAGTAGATGATATTATTTTGTCACCTTCTTTTACATTTCAATCTCAACATAGTGATTTTATCAAAAAAATAGAAAATTCAAATATCTCTAATTCTCCTACTATATGTCATAATATGTCAAATGAAAACATGTTTTCTACTTCTTCTACCTTTGACCCCAATATTGAACATAACTATAACATGGGCATTCCATTCATAGCTAGTGAAGATACACATTGAGTTTCACCTACATATGATGATATATTTCACAGTAGTAAAAACATAAAATCTTCTTCTACTACTCTTTCAGAGCATGAAAATGATATATATTCTAATCTTACCTCTACAAGTGAATTAAATTCTGATTTTGATGAAACTTGGAACAATAATGACTACTATGACTTTAGTGAAGAATATATTGAATTGTTTGCCTATTAAATTCTAGTTCAAATGATAATATTTATTTGGATAAACACATGTGAAATTATAATTATGTTTATCATTTATATTCAATTTACATTGAAATGATAAAAAGGTGCTTTCTATTCCATTAGCATGTGATATTACATTACCAAATAACTATATAAGTGATACCAATGAACCTCCCTCACCCTCCCCCTTACTATAGGAGAACCTTTTTCTCATCCTAAATTCCAAGAGGGTGATAACCAATTTCCCTCTAACCAAGTTGAAATTAACATCCCTCCAAAGGTTACGATGAGTAAAACTAAAAGTATTTGATGCAATGTACCAATAGTTAAAATTAATAATAAGATTCATGAATTAAATGAACCCCTTGATGATAGTAATGTAACTTCACAATCAGTAATATATTTGATGCATTCCTTGGGTTCTTTACAAAGATAAGTACACAAACTCACCTTGGAAAGTAAAGCATACTACTTTTGGGTTGATGATAATGTTATTCATGCCAATCCTATCCCACATAGATTCTTAAATATAAAGATACCAAAGTAGTTTTAGATACCAATATTACCAAAGTTCAATGGACATGGAGACCCATACTTGCACCTTAAAGCTTATAGTATGGCTATGGCACATGCCACTAACAGTTTGATCATGTTACAGATATTTCCTCAAAATCTATAGGGAGAGTCATTAAATTGGTTCAATCATTCACTCCCTAGTGGTTCACTACATATAAATAATTATTTATCATGCATTATATTTATAATAAGGGGCCTCAAATCACATATTATAGGTTACCTTCACTACAACAGGGTGTGTCAAAAATAATAAATGATTACATTTTATGATTCAAATCCTACATGCAATAATTTATCTAATAGCTATACTATTTATAGGTATAATACATATTTTATAGAGGTATCATTTTACCTTTTAAGGATAAATTATTATATGATACATCCAAATCATTATGGCATATATGTAACATAGCTATGGCCTTAAAGAATAAGTTGGGACTAGTTGAGACACATTCAGAGGTAGACTTGGATTTAGGTCTCTCATAGGTATAGTTATCCAATATGGTACAAAAACCTGATACACAAATGCCTAAATAAAAATTAGAACATAAACCACCAATCAAGATAATTGACAAAGGCAAAGAATCACTTCATAGAGCATCTCCTATAATGAATATAACACATGGCACCAATAGTGTGGACATATAGTTTTTAGACTGAGATAGGCCTCATGACATATTATTTATAGTAATAGATAGAAGGATGATCACCCTTCCTCATACTCAACATCATCCATTACATCATTTAAAAAGAATAAGAAATAAATTATATTGTAATCATCAAAGAATCAAGGACATTGGGACAATAAATTTTGTGAACTTAGAGATTGTATTGACAAATGTGTTGATAGATGGATTATAACATTCATGTAAGGGGAATATATATCTACTTTTCCACACTCTCCTAGATCACAATCTTCTATGAGTGAATTATCCCAAGACATTCCTTTCAAGAAGCCATTGGTTACTCATTGTATGAGACATGTGGTTTCTATGACACCTAATTATGTGATAGCTCATGCACCATAGATTCAAGAGTGATGGAAACTAATTCACATAGCTTAACCTACTTATAACAACATGGTAACAAATGGAATGCAACTCAACCACCAGATTTAGTTCAATAATTGACTAATATATTTGGTAGAGATCACAAAGATTAGAGCACAATGTTAACATGACCACCAATTAAGATATTGGGTAGGGTTCATAGAGATCAAAGGAAAATGTTAGCATGACTACCGATTAAGATATTTGGTAGATATCATAGAGATTAGAGCACAATGTTAGCATGACCAACCATTAAGATATTTGGTAGAGATCATAGAGATTATAACATAGTGTCAACATGACCACAAATTAAAATATTTGTTAGTTATCATAGAAATTAGAGCATAATTTTAGTATGACAATTGATTAGGCTATTTTCTATAGAATCTATGCATCTAGCTACAAATAGTGCACTATGAGTAGTATCAATTATAGACTCTACTTATACACCTATATAACATGAGTAGTATGGTCATTTATTTACTATAACTTCAAGGTTTAGATAGTGTAGGCCATAATTCCATGATCAACACTCATATATACTATGATACTTATATAATAGCTATACTAACATTATTAATCTAATATACATATTTAGTCAACCATCCATATACATATGAGAAACTAATTACCATTCCTTAGCTGAATAAACACATTTCTATCTCAACACATGAGCAATACACAGAAATCAAAATGTCAAGTAACACAATACCCATATAACAAAAGATTTCATATATATATAACTCAAAATAAATTTTAGTACAATAAAAATAATCACTCAATAATTAGAGTTAGGTCACTAGGACCACCTTCCTCACTCTCACTCTTAGATACATACACACTAGAGCTATATGTTCTTGCATCCCCTTTAGATCTATATCGAGACCCACATCTCCACTCTATACCTATAGTATTTCCATTTTGGCCACTAGCTCAACATGATATCACTATAGATAAATATAATCATCCATGATCCTTCCACTTACCCCCCCAAAATATTATGTGGGGCATAACTTGCCTCTACAACTTGACACATGCTTCATCTCTATTTATATATGCTCACCTATATGTCATAGTGGAAATGGACACTCGATCAAATAAGTGTGCATGTACACCAATAACTCATGTATACAAATCCACTAAACCATCATCCATGACATCATAAAAGATATGTCATGTTATCTCTTATAGTGTATCCTCAATAATGGTCTCCCAGTACTTATCATCCCCTAGACTTAAGCCCATCAAATTAATGCATTAGATATTTACTCAATAAGCTAGTTACTAAACTAAACTAAACTAAACACATAAATATATAATAAAAACATACTCTCAAGTGACCTAATGGGATCGACATCTTGCACTTCCTCCATGATAGCTCCATCTCCTAGAAATAGTGCTAGCCATGTATGTTGCCTCCACCATAGATATCCCCCACATCATCCACATCAGGTATCTCTATCACTAGATCTATCTATCATCATAATCAAATCCATATCAACTACAAATGGTCTTGGTATACTCCTTGGCCTCATTGGGGTTTGAGAACTTCTCAACCACACCCATTGTGTGGGTGGCACATCCTAAGTGACAATAAATTGACGTGCCACTCATTCATACTAAAATATATGAAAAACATTAACCTAATGGTCTTACAACTATTATCTCACTTGAATACATCTTAATTGTATCCCATACTCAAGCCATCCCTAAAATTCCCTATGGGGTCTCCAAATAATATCCCTAACTCTCAATAAATCTAGTACCCATCGATAGTGCATCATGTTCCTCAATCACATGGGGGATGTATAAGTATATCTCTCCATGAATACATGTGGGTGTTCCTAATTATGAATGTGTAAAACACTCAAGTCTAGCCATTATAATGTGCTCATAAGTCCAATAATTAAATAATGTCAAAGATCTAATACCTCCACCACATAAAGCCTGAGTAAAATGGTACAAATCTTGATATAAATGGGATAGTATGGTGCAAACCCATGAGTATACAATTCAATAATCCTTTATATACTACACAATCCCATACATAATGTATGAAATAGATACACCACTACCATCCATAATGATGAATGAAGCCATTAACACTGTAAGAAACTGTCACAATCATAAAACATAGTTCTAATGATCACTGATAATAAAACATCACTACAAATCCCTCAATCATGGATCCTCATGGGTATGACCAAAAATACCTAGAGGCATGATCTATAGCTATATATCCAGCAATATATTATAATATACCCTATTGACTAGTAATGATCACTCTCATTATACTATAGGCATCCTCTAGATTCACAATGATGTCCCTGATAGGAAGCCAAAATGTAGTGGTATCAACATTCCATCACTCACACAAGAAATTAATCATATGAAAATACCATGGCATTAGTGCAAGTGATTCCACATAACCCTAAATAACCTTATCAATCACTTCCTTCTCATCATCTATCAAGAAAAGTTTACATAAACACTCCATCATCTAGCCACTAAAGAACTCCCTTATATGTACATCTACATGAAAAACACAAAAATATGACATTAGCATATCTAAATGACATATAAACATTTAAAAATGATTATTAAACACAAATAAAAATAAAAAATTATAATTTTTATTCCATCAAACACTAGCACTAAATAATAATGTGACCTATTGTCACCAAATCTTGCACCCTACAGGAGGGTGTTCAATCCACCTCAAGATTTTGGAAATATGGGAATACTTGTAGTATGTGGGTTTACTTATAATAGAAGTAGACCTCTAGGTTTAAGGGCTAGCTCTCTGAATATGCCTTGAAGTGCTTATCACCCAACTAACTATTTTCTTGTGAGAAAAGGGATAGAAGTTTGCATGAAATGAAACTAATCTAAGGGGGTTATACACCAAGATGATTTATAAAATACCATCATAATTATATCACAATTAAATAATACCTAAAAACTAGCTTCCAAGTTCAATGGGGTTCTAACATAAGTGTTTCAACATATAGGTGACATGCATGAGACAACATAAGGTAAATGAACCAGAGGGTAGAATGCACAATCTAAGAACAATTTTACACTTGATAGGAGCCTAACACACTACCTACACTCTATATGACCTGTTAGAATAGGAAATATTGTATTAACATGAGAGGATAAAGAGAAGTAAGGATAAGATATTATCACTTAGCATCACCATACATCACTTTGCACACTTAGACATATGTTCATAAAATCAAAACCAAACTTGAATTTATTTTTCATAGGAAAAACAAAATGTCAATATAGTAGGTCTTCTCCATACATGGTGTGGTATTAGTTTTTCAAAAGACAAAATGGTTGCTACTTATAGAATTTGAGAGAGAAGAGAAGCTAATAAAGTCCAAAAGTAACTAAGACATGTGCCATGATACAAAAGGAATTAAAACATGTAGGAGATATGAATATTAAATATACCATGAAAGGTATACTTGGAAAAATTTCCCTCAAAACATGAAACTCCTGAAATGTGGCATAGAATTCCTCAATTGCTTGCTCAGAAAACTACCTTCATCATTTGGCCTTCTTGGAATGTCCCACAATAGACTAGGGATAAATGTGATGATTGAAATTAGAGGGAATGGTTTTATACATGATACAACATGTATTTTTTTCATTATTAATCATGAAGATTATTCTGTACATGAGTTATCACTACCTACAGTCCAAATAACTCCTCTTTCACTCACCCTCCACACTTGCACCAAATTTGGTCTTTAATTTTTTAATTTGATCCATAAAATAGAGTGTATGACACTTTTTAGGACTCCTCATGGCCTTATATTATTTAGGTAGACCTTAAAAGGCATCCCACTTAGAACTTTCACCTTCTCCCTTGCTTATTCACTATGCCAATTTAGATTGACTGAGGTGAAGGCGCTTACAGATGTACTTTTGAGATTAGATGAAATATAAAATGAAAAAATTGGGTTATTTTAAGTCCAAATATCTCTCTCAAAGTGAATTTCATCTTTTTAAACCCTTACATACCTAAAAAACACCAAAAATAGTCAAGAAGAGACATTTTCCACCCTATCCATATAGGTAGGGTCCAACTCAAGTTAATGGGAATGAGCCATGGAGAGTATTATACATGTTTTAATCATTTATAAAGCCATTACATCCCTCATATATGCCATTAATTATTTATTATCCCAATCAGGTCACTACAAAGGATTTTAGAGGGTTTAGATTACTTTTTCCCTCTAAAGATTGTTCATATAGATCTGACATTAGATTTGAAAAAAAATTCCAAAAAAATAATGTTCAGGGATTCCTTCACCATTCCCCAACTCCTTAGTCTCCCATGAAAAGTGTCCAAGTAGGTGTGATCTCTTAAAGTTTCCCTTTTGATCTCCTTATTTCATTCTATACAGGTCTAATGCACTTTGAGCCAAGAAATGGCTTACCTATGGTCTCCTTTAAATTTCAATAGTTTAAACACACCTTATATCTCCCTAAACACATGTTACAAGGATTTTTAATGTATATATGGTGATATAAATGAAATTTACTCCCTCTTGGGCTTTAGGCCTAGTTGAGACCTGAAGGACTTGGCTACATCTTGGTGAGTTTAAATTACCCTATTGAGTTTCTATCCCCTGTGCCTAGTTTTTAATGTTGGTTCATGTGTGAAACAATTATCAACATCCTTATTCAAAGTCTTACCAACCCCTATCTTGTATTTTCATCATCTTTATGGATCACCTATAGGGTTTAGTCATTTTAGAGTGCCCTCTATCTGAAATAAAACATAGGGTTTCTACCCTATTTCCCCAGACTAAAGGAGGATATGAGGGGCTTAAAAAAGTGTTGGTTTCCTAATATCCGTAAAATTTCACACTTAGAAATTTTGGGTTGCCCCCTTTTAAAAATTTACATTTTTGTCTTCTGTGAGTTAGTTGTCTTTGTTAAACCAGTCCCCTGAATAAAGTCTTAATATTTAGTAGTTTTTATTTATTATTGATTTTCCAATGGTTTAAAATTACTCCAAAATGTTTTGAAATGTTTGACTAGGTCATTTTTATAAAACCCATTTTCCCATATATCCAAGAAGTTTAAAAAATCTAAGTGTTTGGGTTCACTTCCAGGCCAACTCAGGTTATCTAAACAACTTTAATTCTCACCAAAAGTCAAGTAAAGTAGTCTTGAAAACCTAAGTTACACTAAAAGTCAAGTAAAGTAGTCCTAAAAACTTGAGTTGCACTAAAATTCAAGTAAAGTAGTCCTAAAAACCTAAGTTGTATTGAAAGTCAAGTAAAATAGTCCTAAAAACCTGAGTTGCATTGAAAGTCAAATAAATCAGTCTTAAAAACCCAAGTGGCATTGAAAGTCAAGTAAAGCAGTTCTAAAAACTTGAGTTGCACTAAAATTCAAGTAAACCAGTCCCAAAAACTCAAGTTTCACTACTCATAACTTCTCAAGATAATGATACCCTATTAATTTCAATGATTTTTTCACAGTTCACTAGAACCTAATATTAGGAAGGTGAAAGGTTATTGTAAGAAGTTGGAAAGGGAATTGCTAATATAAAAAATAGGAAGGCATTTAGTTTCCAAATTAGATGATGTCTCAACACATGAAATATAGAGAGAAGTGTAGAAATGAAGTTGATGAACTAGAATGATATCAATAGTTTTTCTACTTATATTTTCTTATTATAAATTGCAATGTATTTAAGTAATTACTTATAAAAGTAAGTTGTTGTAAAAGGTAAAACTCAAGTAACTTGGCTAAATTCCATTACTTGAAGTCATTATTTAACATAAAATTACTTAAACAAGATTTGTGTTACATGTAGTGAGTTTGTATTTGATCCAAACATGGAGACCAACAAGTGCTAGATGTCATCAACAATTACATGCAACATAGGAGAAATTTTAGGAAGACACCTCTCAATGGTTTTGAGTTTATAATGCAGCACATGATAACTAAATGATTTTTCTCCTATTTGATTTTGACATCTAAAATATTATAAATATTAGTGCAAGATTGCATGCCTACGGATGATAATTTTTGCAAGCAAGTAATCGTAACCATCATATGAGAAAGTTTAAGAAATCTAAACTCTATGTTTAGATATCTAAACATTTTTGTATGAGTTTTGTTGAAAGTGAATAAGAAAAAAATTGGTTTTCTAGATAACTTTATATCTGAGGGAATCATTTTGTGCATTCTATGAGGATAACATGGTAAAATTTGTGTTATCTATTAATATAAATTAAATTCATTAGTTTATTGATCAATTGCTAAAAATATTATCACAATTATATGTTTATATATTTGTACGTATACAATAAACTCTAAAAAAATATTTATTTTGAAGTGCATTTTTCTTATTTCTCTTCTTTCTCAAGTATTATAGTCATATCATTACCCTCCAACCTATTTAAAACTCCATTCACATTCCTAGAACTAGCTACTTAATAAAAAATACCTTTGTTATGGCTAATAAATAGAGTGATTTAAGTAATATTCCCAATTAGAATAACTTGCACATAATTTGTATAATATATGAATAACTATAATTTTGACTACCTACAAAATATATAGTCAACATGGACCTCTATATAAATTTATATATCACCTCAATATATATATATCACCTCAATAACTCCCTTAACTCCTTCAAAAACTAAGACAAACCCTTTTGAACCTTGACTATGTGTAGGCTTTAGAGATGTGATTGTAAGTTATTTTAAAATCCTCTTCTTGCTCTACTTCGATGCTATGAGAGGAACCTCATGACATGATTATGAAACTTTGGAGTCCATTTTAAACATATTAACCATTAGACCATTATTAAACCTTACATTGTTCACCTCTCACCTTGATATGCTCAGTTATAGTCAGCTATGACTACATTTTCTTGCTTAGAAGGTGACTATAGGTGTTATCTGCATGCTCCATGTCTTATGTTAATGCCTCATTATGTCCTTGAAGTCTATAATGCCTTTTGAAAATCATTTGGACTTTATCTCATCATATTAATGTTAATATATGCTCCAAATCACTTGTTCTAGCTCACTGTCATACCATAGTCAGCTACAATTGACTAAACAAGGGATCTTGTAGGTGAACATCAAACTTAAATTTAGTGCCACATTCCTTTGAATCCTTATAGAAATCTTGAAAGAATTTTTTAACTTTGAAAATGTTCATGTTTGTAGGTTTCAATGATTAAGCGCACACCATGGACTTCTAGGACTCCATAATTAACTATAGGTAAGTTGTCACAAGGCAAAGCACACCTCTAGCTGTTGATGGAGTCAAAACCCTACATTTAAACCTTTATTGATGACCTTTAAATAATTAGTGTCTTGCTTACCCTTATAGGACCAATTTACACACATATATATGCCCTTACATTGCAAATTTAGATGTGAATGTCACTTGGAAGTTCAAAACTATAGACAACATTGAATGTCTATAGTGAACAAATGTGTAACTTTGAAGCATTATAACATCCTTCGTACTTGTCTAACCTCCATATCATTTTGCAAGGTAACTCCTATAGGATAGGGATACAATATGTAAACATTTAGGTGAATCTAAACTCCTTGAAACATTATAATATATTAGCACCAAAAGTGTTGAGGGCTCGATTTTGTAGCATTTAGATAATTTGTCCCTAAAGCTCAATCCTTCAACTTGAAGATGGATTCTCAATTCTATCTACTAGTATAATGATTCAAATAAGGTTCTCATGAATCCCTTAAAATACTAATCCCTCAAATAGGGTCTCAAAACACATCCATACTCCTTCATGAAGCACTTTTAGATCTTTGTGTTGGGCCACCTATAGGTGGACATTTCAATGTGTAGGTAATGAATGTGAATGTAGGTAATGTGCATATGATATATATTCATAATTAGTTTTAGACATGATAAATATTTACAAATGTATCTTTCCAAACTTGAAGGATTTGAAACAAGTTTTAAGGCTTCCAACACAATGTTCTTAGCCTCCTGTAGGTATGCCTTGATGTTGCAAACAAGGCAGTGAATACAAAACTTGAGAAACATGCATGAAATGCGACCTTATAGTTCACATTAAACCTCTTTATCTTATTCAAACAATAAATTTCAACCATGAAGTGCTTGAGATCATCTAATTGTTCCTTTTCAACATGATTAATATACTCAATAACACTTGTAGGTGCTCATTCATGTTGGATGATTGTGCATACATGAAGGTTGACTATCACAATCTAAAATATGATGTTTGAAGGGAATTTACTTGATTGTTTATGATTAAATAATGTTATAAACACCTTTATCTCTCCATTACACTTCTATGACCATGTTTAGAATTGAAAAGATCTCCTTTACCTAACTATGTGACAATCATTATTAGAAGTTGACTATGAGTCCTTCTTGACTATAACTTTCATTATGTTGGCCTTGGAGAGTAAGCCTAGGAATAAATATTTTGATTATGACATATAATATAAATTTAACATCATATCACACTAATTTTAGGCTATTGACAATAAATAAACCTTATACAAGTATTGAAACCTGACTATAAACTCCCTAACATAATCCACATGCAACGTAAGAGGTTTGAGCTCATTAAAACACTTCAAAACATGAAACCAAAGATAGAAAACATGTGAAAATGGAGTTATAATCCTCTTGAAACCATTTCATGAGTTAGATTGTATGAACATTCTCAAATAGAGGTAAGAACTATAGGGTGTGGGGATTGACAAGCAAAATAGAATAGTCAACTTGTTAGGAATGGTTCATAGAGAATAGGAAGATAATACTTAAAATAAAAACATGGATGTGAATATAACCAACTTTAATATCCAACACCAAGAGCATTTGATCTGGAAGTTCTCCTATTATCCATACCAAGAAGAAACCTACTAACTAGTTCTACTTGCCTAGTGGAGTGATGGAGAGATAGAATAGTTTTAGACCATTTTTGGAATTTAAAAATAATATAAAGCATGGAAATGGAGTTATGGAAGTTTTATTGTCACTTAATAATCTTATCCCATGTTCCACTCTTCCCCATAAGCTGTACAACCTTTAAAACTCTTTATTTTCCACTTGTTTTCTTGACTTTTAGTTAACACCTAAAATTTTATATTATTAATAAAATTATTTAAAATAAATATAATAAGGAATGACATGATTTATGTTGATAATGGGTTTATAAAACTTAAGTAATTAAGAAAACTATACCACCTTCATTTATGACCCATTTATGACCCTTAAATGACATAAAATGACACAAGAACTAGATTCAACTATGACCAAGGATAATAAGACATTAAATGAAATAAAATTGACCATCAAACACCCTATGAATTTTAATATACCCATATATCAAGTTTTGGACTATAAGGGGTTGACTCATTTTGATTTGTGGTCAAAATGGTTAACATTCTTTGTGATTTCCCAAGGGTGGTATACTTGTTATGCTAAGACCAATTGCCTAATCCTATCCATTAGGACATGGAGTCACATGTACACTAGTTTTATGCATAATTTTACTTTGAAACCACACCAAACACAAGGAAAATACACATAAAATAAGACACACTCAAAAGAAACACACATGTGTTCAACTAGAACAATTATGGAACACAACACAACTGAAAGAAAGATACAAACTTATCTTAATATTTAAAAAACCTCATTATTAGTGTGAAATATATCTTACCATACTTAAAATAGGGTCAAATATAGTTCCCATTACATCTTTATCACTCCATGAAGGTAGTCTAGCATGAGAAGCATGCTCATCATCAACCACTTGCACATGTAGGTGATAAAGAAGCATACCACCTCTATGTATTCTTAGGTCTAAAAATGAAATGTTTTGAGTATTCATGACTTATATTTATTGCTTTATAAGAACCTTGATTGGATTTTCAAGTTGATTGATCACTATCATATCTAATTTACACCTCTTAAACTACATATTGGAATGTATGACAACTGCTTCATTTTTATCCTCTTCTAGGACAACATGTACTTAATGTTTTTGAGTATCAAGATCTTATTATTTATGATACAAAACCTTTGAATGTGTCCCTCCATAATATGGAGATAATGACTATCCTTTAATCACAACAATACTTTCTACCTTAAATCCATTAGGTCCTTCTAGGACTGCAAACTTTTGAATAGTAGATTGATGTCCATATTCTTTCACAACATGGCCTTTAATTTAATACTTGATATAACACACTTAAGAGCCTAATAATTAGTATTATCATCAAACACCTCATATATACATTTCTTGGGAGGAGAATAAGTCTTACTCAACTGGTCAAATTTTTGACATATGGCATTGAATTTTAACCATAAGCCATCATCCTCTTCTTCATGAGTTTCATCTTCAAGGGAATCTTCATCAATAACATGAAGAAATACCTAATTATTTAAACTATGGTGATAAATTAGGTTCTTCAATCCATCATCATCATATACATGAAACAAATAGTTACTCTTAGTAGCTTGTGAGAAAGGATGTTTGATACTTACCTCAGCTCCCTCAAATGGTTCTTCATGTATAATATATGTGCCAAGGTTATTGCTCAAAATATGCATAAGGATCATGTTCATAAGAATCCACACCATATTAATCTAGAAACAAGTCATATATACCCTCAAGTTTATAATCACCATCATCCACATTAGACTCTTCTTTCTCATTGATTACACAATTCAAGTTAGAGCTTGCTTCAATGTAGGGCTCAATGTGAAACCTTGAAAGAGGCTAAGTTCTTATGGACACCTTGGCTCCATACCTTATCCTAAAGGCCAATAAGGACCAATAATCTAGGAGATATCCACCTATCTTGGTTGTAAAGTCTCTTTAAATTTATATTTCAATCTATCTAAATCACTCCTTTGCTATGGGGTTTATATTTTAGGCCGAACATATCAGCTACAACCTTGGGCATGACTGATGTAGAAGCACCATTATCAAATATGTAATTGTGTACCAATTTTTCACCCATAATCAGAGTGAGGTATAAGAGTGGATGAGTAATAGCTTTAGTATATGGTTTAATAATGGTAAGGGGCATTGGTAAGAGCTAAATGGCCATGATTTTTACTTTAAGGTAAAGGACTATTAGGAATAGTGGATAACTATTTTTGAAATAGATCTTTTTGGCCATGCATGTGAAGGACGTCCCATAAGGATATAAATTATTTGGCATTATTGAAATAATCCACTATGTTTAGGGCATTATTATTCACATTCTATTGAGTCCTTGAAGATAAAGAATTAGTTAAATCTTGAGGAATTGAAGAACCTTGAGTAGTCCTTACCACATTATGATTTTGAGAAGGTGCAAGAGTGTTTGGAGCTGCCATGCTTAAAGCAATTATTATATTCCTTGTAGAAGTATTGTATGAGATTTTAGGCATGCTATTGTCACCTCATATATCATTCCTCTTATCTCTAGTGTTTTCTATATAGAATTCCCCTGATTGAGCACAAAATTATCTTCCACTAAGAAGTTAGTGAAAATTTCTCTATGAGGCTGCCAATCCTCATTTACTTGCATCATGACTTCATGTTTAGCTGATATAAGAGGAGTGAATCATCCTTGAGAAACTAAAGCGTACTCTCCAAACTCATTTTAATCCATAAATTTTCCTTATTTCCAATCTTCTCCTTGCACCAAGTTTTTATGCACCGGTACCATCTCTCTTGCATTGGTGGTTGATTTGGGATTGTACACATTGGTAGGCATATTAAAGTTAGGCTGCCCTTGACCTCTTCCTCTCCCATATTTTTGGTAATATTTTTTTTGATAAGGATAATGGTTTTTATGATCACTTTGTTACCTAATTTGAGCTCTTAACATTTGAATTTATGCATATGGATCCATGGCATCATCTACCTTTTTGGGAACAACACTAGGCTTGACATTAGCATTAGGAATGAGAGAAATGTTCAAAGTATTATCATAGGTATTAGGTATCAAGGGCATAAATACCTTAGGGAGTAACTTTCCTACTTTAATGAGGCCATTTTCAACCCTAATTTTAAGTTCATATGCTTCAGGAAGAGTGAAACCACCCATGGATTGAAGCATGAAATCAATATTAATACCTATGGCTCTCAAGTAAGTGGGGAACACAAAGATATCAAGTGGTCTCATGGGAGGAGGCAATATATACCAAGTTTTTTGAAACCTCTCATTGAATTCATGAATTATTTATGTGGGACCCCTTTTGATCACATTGAGTTGATGTATAAGATAGGTATGATCACTTTGATCTTCAAACCTTGAAGTTAGAAACACTACAAAGTCATCCCATGATGTGATGCATCCATCAGGGAAAATCCTATACCAATAAAGTTATTTACCTATAAGGGAAATGTCAAGGAGTCTAATGGTAATATTATCCTAAGTGACATTATGGAAACTATAAAAATTGGAGATATCCCTGATGTGTTCATTAGGTGTGACATGAATCTCACCATTGAATGTAGGCACACTCTTTGTAGCATTAGGAGGAATGTCATCATAGGCCTAAAGGTGAATTGTATTTTAATTATTAAAGGAAGGAAATGCATGTTGTCTAGCCATGTTTTACTTAATATCTTAAATTTTTGTAATATATTTACTTTCTTGGCTAGAGAAATCTTCTTGGTCTTCAAAGAGTAGAATAGGATGAGGGTATTGAACTTCAAGAGGAAGTTTAGGCTGAATAGGTAGATTGATAGGATTGAAAAATCTACTAGATGATGACCAAGTAATAACCATGAATCATAAGAGAAACTTATGACAAAACAATGGCCTTGAACTATATTTTACCTTGAATGGATTTGCCAAATGTTGAGTAACATACTAATTTATAGCTGATGTTGTTAAGACCAACATTCACCTTGACAAGTTGTCTTGAAGATAATGGGTCTCATTAGGTGTTGTATAACTATTATTTCCAAATATTAAACCCTAGAGGAGGGTTTTTTATCCTCTTATATATTTGGGAAACATGGGAATAATTATAGGTATGTGGGTTTACCTATAGAAGAAGTAGACCTCTAGGTCTAAGGGCTACCTCCCTAAACATGCCTTGAAGTGCTTATCACATAAATAATTATTTGCTTGTGGGAAAAGGGATAGAATTTTATATGAAATGAAACTACTCTAACGGGATGATACACTAGGATTATTTACACAAGACCATCATACTTATATCATAATGAAACAAGACCTACAAATAAGCCTCCAAGTCCAATGGGGTTCTAACATAAGTGTTTCAATATAGAGGTGATTTCATGAGACAACATAAGTTAAATGAACTAGAGGGTATAATTCAAACTCTAAGAATAATTATACACTTTAAAGGATCATAAAACACTGGCTAAACTCTATATGACATATTAGAATAGGAAATCTTGCATAAACATGAGAGGATAAAGAGAAGTAAGGATAGGAAATTATCACTTATCATCATCATACATCACTTTGAAAACTTATAAAAATGTTTATAAACTCAAAAAAAACTTTAATTTATTATTCAAAGGAAAAATACCATGTAAATCTAGTAGGGATTCACCATACATGGTGTGGTATTAGTTTTTCAATAGCCAAAATGGCTGCTACTTATAAAATTTGAGAGATAAGAGAAGAGAATAAAGTCCAAGAGTTACTAAGACATGTGTCATGTTGAAAAAAGGAGTTAAAAATTCAAGAGAGAGGAATATTAAATAGAACATGTAAGGTATACTTGGACAAATGTCACTCAAAACATGAAACTCCTAAAATGTGGTGTAGAACTCCTCAATTGCTTGCTCAAAATATTGCCTTCATCATTTGACCTTCTTGAAACATCCCACAAAAGACTAGGGATAGATGTGATGATTGAAATGAGAGTAATGGGGTTTATACATTATAAAACATGCATTGGTTTCATTCTTAATCATCATGATTCTTTTAGACATTAATTATCACTACCTACAGTCAAAATAACTCCTCTTTCACTCACCCTCCAAACTTGACATCAAATTTAGTCTTTAGTTTTCCAATATGGTCCATACAAAGGAATCATGACACTTTTTAGGACCCCTAATTTCCTTATATTCCTTAGGAATAACTTAAAATTCCTCCCACTTAGAAATTTCACCTTCTCACTTGTTTGCTCACTATGCCAATTTTGACTAGGTGAGATGAAGGCAATTGTAGAGGCACTTGTGAGATTAGTTTAAGAATAAAATGAAAATTGTGGCTTATTTAAATTCCCAATATTTCTCTCAAAGTGGATTGCATAATTTTAAACCCTTCCATACCTACACAACACCAAAAATAATCAAGAAAAGACATTTTACACCTTGCTCGTATAGGTAAGGTATAACTCATGTTGATGGGAAAGAGCCTTGGAGAGTAATATGAATGTTTAAATCATTTAAAAAGACATTATATCCATCTTGGATGCCATTCCTTCTTCATTTTACCTATCAGGTCACTACCAAGCATTTTAGAGGGTTTAGAGTACTTTTTCCATTTAAATATTATTCATATAGGTATGACATTGGATTTGCAAAAAAAATCCAAAATTTTTTTTTTAGGGCCTCCTTCATCATTCCCCAACTCCTCAGTCTCACATGCCAAGTGTCCAAGTAGGTGTGAGCTCTCAAAGTTTCCCTCTTTAGCTCTTTCTTTCATTTTATATAGGCTTAATGTAGTTTGAGCCAATAAATGGATTACCTATGGTCTCTTTTGCATTCCAATAGTTTGAACACACCTTATATATCCCTAAAAACATGATAAAAGTATTTTTAATGTCTATCTAGTGATATAAATGAAATTGAATCCCTCTTGGGCCTTAGGCCTAGTTGAGACCTAAAGGACTTGACTACATCTTGGTGAGTTTGGACCAACCTATTGAGTTTATATCCCCTATGATTAGTTTTTCATGTTGGTCCATGTGTGACAAAACTCTAAAAATCCTTTTATAGAGTCTCACTAACCCCTATCTTGTCTTCTCATCATCATTATGGCTCACCTGTAGGATTTAGTCATTCTAGAGTGCCCTCTATCTAAGACAAAACATAAGGCATCTCCTTTATTACCCCAAAATAAAGGACAATATGAGGGGATTTAGGAAGTGTTGGGGACCCTCTATATCAATTGATATATCACCTCAATATCTCCCTTAACTCCTTAAAAACCTAAGATATACCCTTTTAAACCTTGATTATGTGCAAGCTTTAGAGTTGTGACTATAAGTTATATTGAAATCCTCTTCTTGCTATGATTTTATGCTATGAAGGGAGACTCATGACATGATTATGATACTTTAGAGTCCATTTCAAACATTTTGATCATTAGACCCTTATGAAACCTTACAGTATTCACCTCTCACCTTGTTATGCTTAGTTACAGTCAGCTATGACTGTGTTTACTTACTTAGAAGGTGACTTTAGGTGGTATTTTCATGGTCTACGTCTTATGTTAATTCCTAGCTATGTCATGAATTCTATAATGCCTTTTGATAGTCATTTTGACTGATCTCATCATATACATGTTAATATATGCTCCAAATCAATTTTTCTAGCTCATTTTCATACCATAGTCAGCTACAATTGACCAAACATGGGGTTCTGTAGGTGTACATCAACCTTGAAATTAGTGCCACATACATTTGGATCTTTCTATAAGTATTGGAATATTTTTTGAAATTTTGAAATGTTATTTTTTTAAGGTTTCCATGCTTAAGCTCATAGCATGGACTTATAGGACTCCACAATCATTTGTAGGTAAGTTTTCATAGGACAAATCACACCTATAGGTGTTGATGGGGTCAAAACCCTAAATTTAAACCTTTGTTGATGAACTTTGAAGAATTGGTGTCTTATTTACCCTTATAGGACCACTTTATATATATATATATATATATATATTTATATATATGCCCTTACATTGAAACTTTGGATGTGAAGGTCACTTGGAAGTTCAAAACTATAGACAACATTGAATGTCTAAAGTGAAAAAATCTGTAACTTTGAAGTACTATAACATCCTTCTTGTCTAAAATTTATGTAATTTTGAAAGGTAACTCCTATTGGATAGGGATACAAGATAGAAACATTTAGGTGCATCTAAACTCCTTGCAACATTATCATATATTAACACCAAAAGTGTCGAGGGCTCTATTTTGGAGATTTTAGAGAATTTATCCCTAAAGCTTAGTCCTTCAACTTGAATATGGTTTATTAAATATAACCACTAGTCTAATGCTTAAAACAAGGTTATCATGACTCCCTTCAACTCCTAATCCATCAAACAGGGTCTCAAAACATATCCATACTCCTTCTTGAATCACTTTTAGATCTCTATGTTGGGCCACTTGTAGGTGGACTTTTCAATGTGCAGGTAGTTAATGTGAATGTTGGTGGTGTGCATATGATATTTCTTCATAATAATTTTTAGACCTTATAAATATCTTGAAATGCATATTTCCCACCTTGAAGGTTTTGAATCAAATTTGAAGGCTCTTAACTCAATGTTCTCACCCTCCTATAGGTATGCCTTGATGTTATAGATAAGGTAGTGAATGCAAGGTGTGAGTAATGTGAATGAAATGTGACCTTATATTTCATATTGAACATCCTTATATTATTAAAAAAATACCTTTAAACCATGAAGTTAATAAGACTAGACAATTTTTCCTTTTCAACATGATTTATCTTCTCAATAGCACTTGTAAGTGTTCATTCATGGTGGATGACTGTGCATACATGAAGGTTGATTATAATAGTCTAAAATATGATTTTTTAAGGGAATTTAATTGGCTTTTTATGCTTAAATAATGTTATTAACACCTTTAACTCTCCATTACACTTCCATGACCATTTTCAGAGCTAAAAACATCTTCTTTAGCTGACTGTGTATGACAGTCATTGTAAGAAGTTGATTGTGAGTCCTTCTTGATTGAAAATTACATGATGTTGGTCTTGGAGAGTAATATTGGGAAGAAATAAGTTGATAATGACATATGGGATGCATTAAAACTCATATCATATTGATAGTATTAAAACTTGACTGTAAACTCCCTAATATAATCCACATGCAACCTAAGAGGTTTGAGCTCATAAAAAATCTTAAAAACATGAAAAAAAAGATGTAAATCATGTTATAAGGGAGTTAAAATTATATATAAACCATTTCATTAATTAGATTATATGGACATGCTCAAATAAAGGTAAAGCCTGTAGGGTGTGTAGATTGACTAGAAAAATAAGACACTCACATTATTAGGAATGGTTCATAAAGCATATGAAGCCAATATTTGAAATAAAAAAATTAATGTGAAGTTTACCATGTTTAATATTCACCACCAATAGAATTTGACCTGAAAGTCCTCCTATTGGCTGTACTAAGAATAAACTTGCTGACTAGTTTTTCTTACCTAGTGGAGTGATGGAGAGATATAATGGTTTTATCAAATTTTTGGAATTTGAAAAGAATGTAAAGATTGAAAATGGAGTAAAATAAGATGAAGGGTCAATTCATAATATTCTAACACATTCCACTCTTCTCCATAGGCCATATAACCTTTAAAACTATCTCTTTTTCACTTGTTTTCTTGATTTTTAGTTAACACCTACAATTTTATGTTAGTGCTAAAATTATTGAAAAAAAATCTAACAAAGAATAATATGAGAGATGTTGATAAGGGGTTTATAAAATTTTATACCTAATAAAACCATTCCACATTCATTTATGACCCATATATGACCCCTAAATGACATAAAATGACACAAGGACTATATTTCACTATGAAAAAGGCTAATAAGACATTAAATGACATCAAATTGACCATGACACACCCTATGACATTATAATATACCCCTATATCAAGTTTTGGATTATAAGGAGTTGACTCATTTTGACTTGTAGTCAAAATGATCAACATGAGCCTTGTACATTAGGAGGATAACCTAGGATACTAGCATGGTCCTTGGGACATTATCGTGACCCTCCTAAAAATGGCCCTAAACTACCTAAATTTCATTAAAAATGATAAAAATGTCAATTTTTTTAAAAAAAGGTATAAAATGATTGGTTTCTTACCAGGGTAACCTCCTCATCAGCTTATATGAGTGCTTCCACCTGCGCGTAATAGGTCACGTTCACTCCTCATCTCCTCAACATATTCACTAGGTTCAGAGCAATAATTCACTCAAGTCAAAAGGTTCAAATGAATTTCAAAATCAATCAATCAACCTATTTAAGATATGTTTTAACAATGCCACCTAATTAAGGTTGACCCTATGCATAAATTTTACCAACTAATACCAAAATATTCTAATCATAATATCTCAAAAACCCTAGCTCCAATTTGTAATATGTTTCTTATATATGGGGATTGATGATGATATCCCATACATCATACTAGTTACACTTCTATCCAAATCTATTTGACTCTACAAATTAAAAAACTCATATTTCCTTAATAAACTCAATATAGACCATAGTTTTATCCTAGACTCAGCTTACAAATGATTCCTCTACAATTACCAAAATAATCAATCTTATGTTCCTATTACCAATGCTAACTATCACTAACATGCATATTGATATCACTTTTATTTTGACACATTTATCTAAGTTTCATCGTTCTCACCGAAAAGGGGCATTTATACATTATTTATACCAATGCAATTATACTTAGACATATAGTTTGACTTAGACTTTCTGATTTAGATACTTAGATATATAGTGGTTTAAATACTCAAACATAAAATGGTTTAGATACATAAATACTTAGGTACACAGGTTAATTTAAATAATCAAATTGGCTCAGATATTTATAAGGTTTTATGATCTTGTCATATATTGGTTCATATTATCAAATTTTACATAGGATTTTGACAATTTCTAGATTTTGATTACGACTATGGGGACACATACATGGTATGCCATCCATATATGGAAATAATTTTATACAACAAATATGTAACTACATTACTTAAGTATCAATTTTAGGGGCATGATGTAGAACATGCATCCTTGATCCCACATGATTCCACTAGATTATATAAATGAAATGCCAAATTATACAATTCTCCATGCATAGATTATCAAATCAAATGTAGATTATCACTAGGATTTCACTAGGTTGGGTCATAATGCAATGATTGAACCATAGTTGTCACCAAACCTAGATTTTGAAGATTGAATGACAGTTTTAACTTATTAATAGATTACTTCTCAGACTCAGTTCACATATGATAGTGGGGGAAAGTATGGCTTATTTCTCCACATTTATATATATTTATCAGATATAATTCACACATTAGAGTTAGGGAAGTAGGGCTTATTTCTCCACATTTACAGATACTTCTCAGACTCAGTTCACACATCAGAGTGGTAGAAAATAGGGCTTATTTATCCACATTTAAAGATACTTCTCATACTCAATTCACATATGAGGGTGGGGGAAAAATAAGGTTTTGTTCCTCATAATTTGGTTAATTCCTTAGACTCAATATACAAGGGGCACCCACATTAGGGATTCTCCTGTCACATACAACATTCCAAATTCCTATCCATTTCTCTGGCCAAGAAGTGGGATGGGTCTAGAATACATCCTCATAGGTAAGTACATATACACATTTTATTTTAATTTTACTCTAGTACTTTCATTTTTTTAACATTACTATAATAAAATGGAGAAAATGTACACATCCCAATTTGGTCAAGCAAACACAAGTATTGTCTTTTGCTATTCTTTTAAAGTAAGGTCTTAATGATGAATGTGAGTCTTGTTCACATGGTTATTTTGGTTTTTTGATCTTTATTATGACTTGTTTTTTCTATTTTATGTACCTTTAGTGGTCTTATGTCATGTTATCCTAGTCATATGGCCCCTTTTGCCTATTTTCCATAGTTAGTACTCAATATTTTAGCCTTATGATACTAGCACAGTCCTCAATACTAGCATAGTGTGTGTTATGACTATTGTTTAGATCTCCTCAATTTTTCCAAAATTAATGTTTTTTGCCATAGAAATGAGCTAGTCATGAAATCTAAAATTGTGTCAGGGACCTGGTCAACTAATATTATATTTAGATGTATATTTTTGATTATGAAATGATAATTATTAGATGATGAATTCATGTTTATATTTCAAAGTGGTTTCAAAAATCATGGTGTATAAATGAATAACACACACACACACACACACACACACACACACACACACACACACACACACACACACACACACACACACACACACACACACCAAATAGGTTTCAAAAATCATGGTGGATAAATGAATAACACACACACACACACACACACACACACACACACACACACACACACACACACACACACACACACACACACACACACACACACACACACACACACATTTGTGAATGTGATCAATTATCATGATTTTTTGGTCAAAGCAAATCTTGAGATAGTATTTTATTTATGAATGGATTTTTATTGATTTTGATAGTTTGAACAGATTTATGATGATTCTTTGATTTTAAAGGATGATTTGATTATTGATGTAGAAAAAATAATGAGAATTTATAATCATCATCATAATTTGAGAAAAATATTCTATGCAAAAAAAATGTATTTCTTATTGAAACCCCTTATGAAGGCACAAATATAATTGAATGCTCATTTTATTTTTGTCATTCAATAGACATTCAAAAATTATTGACATATTAAAAAAGATTGGTATTTTATTCAGTCAGTTGTAAATATATTAAAGGAGTCTTAGGGCTTATTTGTTTTATTACTAAGTTACTAATGATCAAAGCCTAAAACCCAAGGTGATAACTTGTTTTCTAATATCTACTTTAAGATCAATTATCCTAAGTTTCAAATGGCATTGTTTTAAAAACATTGGTTCACGGTCTAAAAGTCTTGGTATCTTCAAAGGTATAAGGGTTCATTGTGAAATGTGTTTATTTTCCTAAGTATAAAGTTGATGTTTCAAAAGGGCTATTAGATTAATAGCAAAGTATTCAGTCCCCTAAAAAAATTCAATCAACTATTGAATTTAATCTTATAAATCATGCCACCTAGCTTGAAATTAAGACATTTCATGCCAAAAACTATGTAAATATAGCCATTCCTTCATATGAACCTTAATCTACTCACAAATAACCTATTGTAAATTTAAAAGGTTAATTTTGACATCTTGCCATAGTGAGTCTATCTTGGGATTGAAAAGGTTGAGTTTATGAATACATGGTTATGCTAGTAAGAGAAAGACTTTGCACATTCCCCATTTCACTATAGAGAAAATAACTATAGGAAAAAGAGTTGAAAATGAAACTAAACTTGATACTCATATAGAGGTCAAAATGGTGATAAGAATCAAATTAAAAGTTGGTGATAACACAAGTGACTTTGGGACAAGGTTGGTGCAGTTTCCTAGTACATGGAATATAATACATAACTTAATACAAAAAATAAGCTTGTGATTGAAGTACTATCATATTCATATGATTATTGGACCTCTAGGGGTTAAAATTTGTTTTTATTTGAACTCTTTCATGGTAGAAGTTTTCACTTTTAGTTGGATACTTTAAATTCAGATTTTGATAGTTTTTTATGATAATTTTTTAGAGATACAACATACTTAATTTTAATATAAATATATATACTTAAGTTATTTTTACATGCATTATGGTATAATATAAATGAAATTTTATTAATTATTGATTTATATATCTTATATTTGAAATATGTGTTCTATTATATTATTATTTGATAAGGGTCCCCACTTATTAAGATTAGTACCCGATCTATATTTAAAAGCTTGATCAATTAAGAATTTTTATATTTTTATTAAATATTCCTTTAACCAATAATTTTTTATAATTAATTAAATTTTTAAATTTAATTATTTAACATAAACTAATAAGTAACTAAAGTTAGTTATAACTTATTTTTCAACTAAGTTTGAAGCATAAAAAGAGATCAAGGACTCATTTGGAGATAGAAGTACAATAAGTATTGAGAAATTATACATTTTATGAAGTCAATCATTCATCTCTCTTATTTTTATGTAACTTATCTAAGATAATACAACTTTTATAGATGGAACCAATAGTAATTTATATGATGGTTGATTAATTGCTTAGACAACATAGGTATACCTAGTTTTTCATTATCATTTGTGATAGATTATCTAAAGATTTCCAATTTTAACATCTTTTGATGATTCTAATTTGTATTCCTATGTGTAGATTCCAAGTATTCAACCTGAATAATGATGAACACTTCAATACTTTATGATATTTCATTGATTTATTTTGATTGTAAAGTTGTCACTCAAGTTATTGTGAAGTAAGATGTTCCTTTTTCTCAATAAAATATCTATTTTCTACTAAAATGACTCTCCTTTGAAACTCACACACTTTATTATTCTATATATTGAATCTAATTTTAATATAGTTTATACTTCAAATTTTCTTAATTTAGTTTCTATTTCTGTCTCTTAGTTTAATTTCTTGTTTAATTTCTGATTTAGTTCTTTAGTTAGTTTTTTGGATTAATATTTTATTTTTTTTATTAGATAAAATAGTTTAATAGATCAAGTTTTTTATTAGAATTTTCTTATAATTTTTTTTATAATTTTAAGTTTTTATTAGTTGTTAGTCATAGATTAGATTCTGAATTCTTTTAGATTTTAGTTTTTTGCCTTAGTTCTATCTTAAAATTAGATTTATTACTTATTTATTTACTAGTTATTTTTTAGATAGTTTAATTTAAGTCTAGGTTTAGTCTTAGTTCAGTTTATTTGACCTTTAACCCTTGGTATTTCTATTATTTTACATTTTTCTTAGTTTAGACTAGTTATTTTATATAGTTTGTTGTCCTTTTCTTAGCTTAGTTATTCTATGTATCTTTTCTATAGTTTGTTTGTTAACTTTTGTTTATTGTGTTTCTTGAGTTTGCTTGGTTTGATCTTTACTTGATTGAATATTTATCTTTCCTCAAATATATTTATTTATATTTCTGGTTTATCTTTACAGGTTGACTTGGAAAATATTTCAGCAAGAAGTAAGATATTACTTGAATATATATTTATTGAATCAGGGTTTTATTATTAAAGAGATTATTTAATTCATAGGTTTTCTCTATCAAATAAAAATAAATTATAGATTCTTATCTAAACTAATTCATGATTTGATAATATGAATTTTTGAATGTTATAATGAAATATGTTATATTTGATGACTTATTGATTATTTCCCATAACTTATAAAAACCTTCTCATGTCTTTAAGATCATTATTGAACCTTTAGAACCCCATGATTAAAATAATATGATTCCACCTTGACCTTCATGATAACAAAAATAGTTGATTCATTAATGGTATAATTTCCATTGTCGATAAATTTGGTGACTCTACTAAGAATATTCATTCAAAAATATGATTTTTTTAATTATTTTCTTACTACTCATGGTACTTGGAGGACAAAAACCTCCTATTATTCAACTTAGGATTGATATTAAGGATGATTAAGTTGATGTTGTTTTTAATCTAATGCATTATGCATGGTATAATCATCCTAAAAATCTTCATCGAGTCATTCAGTTTATAAACTAAGAAAAATAATATAGAATTTAAAATTGATTGGTATTCAAATCTTACATGTGAAACTCAAGGAAACATTCCCTTAATCTGATATTGAAGATTGGCTAAATTTATCCCTTGAAAAAGCTAAATAATATTTTGATTTATTTATTGTTCTTGTAAAATTTTCCCTTAATCTAGGTGAGACTATTTATCATTTCATTTATAGATTCAATACACTACGTCAAAAGATCCCACACGATCTTATACCTCCTAAAACGTTATCTAGACTTTATTTTTTTAATTATTTACCTTTAAAATAGAAAATGGTTCTATAAGATAAGGACATTAGAGAATGTAATGAAACTATAACATTCTATACTGAATATGAAAAAAAAGCTTAAATATATTGGATTTAAAGAAAGGTCTTCCATAGACTTGAATTCAAATAATTTAGAAATTTTAAAGGCCATACAAAGTATAGGTAATGAGTTGGTCATTGTTAAAAGACAACTAAATGATAAACCTTCTTCCTCAAATAGAAATAATAAAGAAGATACAAATGATGATATTTATTATTACTGTAATGTTTGTGAACTAGATCATAATCAAAATACATGACCTATTGTTCTTAAGTTTAAAAATTTTCTTCATGGAAAAGATGAAATATATAAATATCTAGTATAAAATATAAACACTTTTGATTATTCATCAAAAACTGAGAATGCTAATGTTTTGAATACTAGAAATAAGGATTATTATTCCTCTCAAAACAATAAAATGAAAAATGATAAATCTTCTTTTGATGATAAATAAAAAATAATTCAAAATAATACAAATAATTCAAATGATAATACTATAGAAAATATTTTTTTTCAACTAGTTATAATAATAGTCAATATCAACATTATAAGCCTAAAAAATTTAGATAAATTGATGCTAAAATTTATAAAATAATTGATGATTTATCAACAATTAACACTAGATTCTCTTTACTATAGTTAGATAACCTTCCAAGATAGCTCGATAAGATTAATGAAACTATTAAAAACCATAGAGTTGATGTAGGCTTACAAGAAGAAAACATTAATGAACATATTTATACTCGACATTTTGACCCTCCTACTAATTATATTCCTCATTTTTATATTATAGTTAAAATTATTAATAAAATAATTCATAATTATATCATAGATATAGGTATCTCAAAAAATATTCTGCCTAAATGCATTGCAGATCAATTAAGTATATTTTATGAAGCAAATACTAGGAAACTTATTGGTTTTGATTCTAGACAAACTAAGAGATATGGTAAGTTTTGTGATAGTCATTAAAATTTCACAAGATAAAATAATTATGTGCATGACTAATATCTAAGTGTTGGATATTATTAGTAATTATGCGATTTTATTAGGAAGAGATTGATCAAAAACAACTGGGGCTTTTGTTGGGAGAGATATAACATGGGTTCTTGTTAACAATAAAATTGCTTTCATAAAAAAAGATTTTTCTGGGACACCTATTGAGTCACCTTCTTATTCTAATATTTCTTACATTGAAATTAGAATTAAGACTTATGAATTGATGAATTTAGATGAACCAAGAAATCAAAATGAATAAATATTTGAAAAGAACATTTTATGATCACTTTATTTTAATGGAGCTTGCTCTCAACAAGGTAATGGTATTAGAATTTGTCTGATTTTTCTTATAGGTAATTTTTTTTATTATGATTTAAAATTTTCGTTTAAAAATACTAATAACATATCATAATTTAAAGCATTATGTTTAGGATTGGAAAATGCCATAGAACTAAACATTAAGCATTTAGAAGTCTTTAAAGATTCAGAGTTAGTTGTTAGTCAAGTTCATAAGATTTATAAGACTAATCAAAATCATCTACACTATTACACTCATAAGGTTTGATCATTAGTTGATAAATTTGAGGTTTTTAACATTACATATATTCTTAAATAATTCAACATTAGAGATGATAAGCTTGTTATTTATGCTTCCAAACTAAATCTAAGTGAGACTAAATCTACTACAAACTTTTCTTTAGATAAAATTTTTTGTTCTAAATTTTTTGACTTAAATGATAGTTGGTCTATGTTTAGTTATGAAAAACATATAGATTATTTCATTAAAGGTAATTATTTTGATCATGATGATTATGTGTTAAATTTTAGAGATTATTTACAATTAAGTACTAATCAATTGCTTGATGATTTGGTGAGTTTAGAATCTATGTTCATGCCGAAAGATCAACTTAAAATATCTATAACGGAAGAGCCATCAAGGAGAATAATAGGTGAGACCATTATTATAAATTTAAGTACTAAAAAAGATCTAAAATATGTCTATTTAATAATTTAGGTTACTGTTAATGAGAAGGCTAAATTCATTAAATTGTTTAAAGAATTCATTAATGTTTTTGTCTAATCATATAAAGATCTTAAAGGTTATGATACTAAAATTATTAAACATGACATACCTATGAAGTCTGATATCAAACTTATTAGGAATAAAATATGAAGAATCAACCCTTTGTTAGAAGACACCATCAACAAAGTGCTGGATAAGATGATTGATGCTGGTGTCATTTTCCCTGTAACGCATTTAGAATGGACACTTAATCTAGTTTTGATTAGAAATAAAAATGTGACATTAGATTATGTGTTGATTTTAGAGTTATAAATAAAGTTAATGTATAGATGATTTGCTTCTACCAAGCATAAACCAGATTTTGTACTAAGTTGTAAGATCGAAAATGACGTCTTTATTGGATGGATTTTTTGGTTGTAATAATATTTTTATAAATCCTAAAGATAGATATAAAACTACTTTTACTACTCATATAGGTACTTTTACTTACAACAGAATGCCTTTTGGATTGATGAATATAGGAGCTACTTTTTAAAGAGCTATACATATTGATTTGATTGACATTGTAATTCAGGTTTATTTAGATGATCTCACCATTCATTTTAAAAAGAAAAAAAATTATTTAGACCATCTTCGTGAAGTTTTCATAGGGTGTAAAAAATTTGGTATTTATTTGAATCCAAAGAAATTATTTTTTTGTATTACCAAGGATAAGTTGTTAGGACATATTATTTTAAAAGATGGCATTTCTATTGATCCTGAACTTGTTAAAGTAATTAAAGAACTACCTCCTCCTAAGGATCAATCTAATTTTAGGTCTTTATTTGGTAAGATAAAATTTGTTATAAAATTCATTTGATATTTTGTTGACAAATCTAATTTATTGCAAATATTATTTAAGAAAGATAAAACATATAATTGAGATAAGAATGATGAATTAACTTTTAATTATGTTAAAGATGCTATTACAAGTGCTCCTAATCTTTCTAAATTTGATTTGAAGAAATCATTCATTTTTTATGTTCATGCTACATAAAAATCTATTAGGGTTGTAATAACTCAAGAATTTGAAAATTTAAAAGATGCAAAAACTAGGTATCTCCTTATTGAGAAGTTCATTTTCTCATTAATTTTCTCTCTGATTAAGTTCATATATTTATTGATGGGAAATAAAGTTTTTGTGTGATCTAGTGTACCTATTTTATATTATATTTCAAAACAACAAATCATTCAAGGAAGGCTTGCTAAATAGATTTTATGCATTCAAGAGTTTGATCTTGAGTTTGAAACTTCTAAAATAATCAAAGGTAATGAATTGATAAAACACTTAGATAAAAATACTTCTTTATATATTAATGTTGTATTTTTGTCAGTTGATGAAAACATAAATGTAAAACCACATTTAAAGATCATGAAGATTGCTGATTTTTCTAAATTTTTTAAGTTTGGTCTTAAAATGATTGAATGAGTTTGTTTGTTCGTTGAAGATGATTGATACCATGATTTGGTTTATTATTTTCAAAATAAGGCCTATCTTAATAACTTAGATAAAAATATAAGAGGTTCCTTAAGATTAAAAGAATTAAATTTTTGTTTGTTATTTTTATTTTATTTTATTGTAATAGATATGGAGTCTTGTTGAGATGTCTTACATGTAATCAGACATAAAAAGTTCTTAGAGGCTATCATGAAAGAAATTGTGGTGGACATTATGCTGTGAAAAAAATTAGTTATAATATTTTAAGAGCAAGTTATTATTGGCCTACTATGTTTCAGGATGCTTATAATTTAGTACATTCTTGCATGCTTTGTTAATTGTTTGTTGGAAGAGATAAACTACCTATAATGCCTTTAAACCCTTTTATTCTTAATTTTTTTTTTTACAAAATAAGACATTGATTTTATTTTATATATTCAGCCACGTTCATCTATAGGGAATAGATATATTTTAATAGTGATAGATTATTTTATGAAGTGGCCTTAATCCAAGGAACTTAAGAATTTAGTAACAAATGAAGTGATCTTTTTCTTAGAAAATCAGTTTTTTTCTAAATTTGGAGTCCCTTAAAAAATTATTTCAGATAATGGACCTCAATTTATTTCTATCAAAATTTTATAATTCTTAGGAAAATAATGTATTATTTTTAGTCATTCATCTAAGTATTATCCTCAAGGTAATGGACAAGCTGAGTCCACGAATAAAAATCTATTTTCAGTTATGAAAAAATTAGTTTGTGATAGTAAAAAAAATTGGCATCTCATGATTTTTGAAGCTTTATGGATTGATAGGACTATTATTAAGGTAGAAACTTGTTATTCATTTTTTATGTTAGCATATAGATTTGAGGCTCCTTTACTAATATAACTTTAGAGTTCTTTAGCTAGGACTACTTTACAATATGTAGCTGAAGATACAAATTTAATCAAACAAAGATTACATGATTTAGTAACTCTTGATGAATCTAAAGTGAAAATATTACAAAAATTAGAAAGAGATAAACATAAATTAAAAAATCTTTTTGATAAAAATTTAAAAGAAAAAATTAACATTGGTGATCTAGTCTTATATTAAGATAAAGCCCATGAAGATCCTTGAAAATATCACAAGTTTGACTCATTATGGGTTGAAATTTATAGAATTATCATAGTTCTT
Organism: Torreya grandis; assembly: GCA_037957365.1. Lineage (NCBI taxonomy): Eukaryota > Viridiplantae > Streptophyta > Pinopsida > Cupressales > Taxaceae > Torreya > Torreya grandis. The sequence continues at coordinate 335,081 of JARHVA010003423.1, read as the reverse complement.
GGAAATGATACTTTTTATCTAAAAGATCTTGAAGGAAATTGGCTACGTTACTAAGTAAATGGCCATCATTTGAAACTATTTCATGATTAATCACTTTTATAGTTTGTTCTTTTGCTTTGTTTTCTACTTTTTTTTTAATTTGTTATTTCTTTTCTTTGCGTTGATTTTTTGTTTTGTTTTTATTTTACTTTGTTTTACTTTGCTTTTGGAATGATTAATGAAGGTTGTAAATGGAGAAATGTCACATTGTGAAGGAAGAGTATAAGGATGATGCAAATTTACTATAAGTATCATTCATTTTTAGAAGTTACTCTTACAAATTTAGTTTTTTTAATAAATGTATAATACATGATGAATATACTTTGTTATAGTGTTACTTCATATTTAAAATTTATTCTTAAGGCATTTGTATTAGACTGTGTATCTAGCCCAAACATTCCTATTATAACATTGATTTTCTTCATGCCATGCTAGTCAAACAATCTATCAATTGTTGAAATTAATTATTAAAGGGGTTCACACTTAGCTACTTGAGAAATTATTTACCTGGTTCACACTCTCAAGATTATGTTTTATCAATAGGTAGTTTGTTCATACTCAATTTTCTTACACAAATCTGACTAACAAGGTCACTAGTGTTATGCTTATTTTTTTACACCCCCTTAATTTTTACAAACTTAATAATTTTTCTCATAGAGATGATCCAATCATGAAATCTATAACTAGGTCAGGGCCTTGATCAATTAATAGTATATTTAGGTGCATATTTTTTATTATGAAATTATAATGATTAGATGATGAATTCATGTTTATATTTCAAGGTGGTTTTAAAAATAATGGTGGATAAATGAATAAAATACACACACACACACACACACACACACACACACACACACACACACACACACACACACACACACATTTGTGAATGTGATCAGTTATCTTGATTTTTCAATCAAAATAGGTCCTGAGATAATATTTCAGTTATAAATAGATTATTTAGATTTTGATAGTTTGAGTAGATTTATGTTGATTCTTTAGTTTTAATGGATGATTTGATTTTTTATGTAGAATAAATAAATAGAATTAATAATCATTGTCACAATTTGAGAACAATATTCTATGCAAAAACAATGCATTTCTTGTTGAAACCCCTTATGAAATCAATATATAATTGAATGCTCATTTTATTTTTGTCATTCAAAAGACATTTAAATTATTGACATATTAAAGCAGTCTTGGAGCCTATTTTTTTTTAATTGCTAAGTTACTAATAATAAAAACCTAAAACCCAAGGTGATAAATTATTTTCTAATATCTACTTTAAGATCAATTATCCTAAGTTTCAAATGGCATAGTTTTAAAAACCTTGGGTCACAATGTTAAGGTCTTGGTATCTTTGAAGGTATAAGGGTTCATTGTGAAATATTTTTATTTTCCTAAGTCTAAAGTTATGGTTTTGAAAGGAATATTAAATTAATAGCAAATTATATCTAATATATTTATAGGCTTAATGAGCTCATACCCATTCAAAACATAAGCCATCATGACATGTCACAATTTGGCATAAGCATTTAATTCAAAGGCATATTCATGAAGCTTATAGATATGCCAATGATTTGGCAGTAAGGTGGAAGTTAATGTTGACTAGACATGCCTCAAAAGGTGGAAGTTAGAATGAAGTTAATAGAGAAAATTAGTAACAACTAAGTTTGGTTGTGTCAATAATGGGTTTAGTGAAGATGATAAATTTGTACTTTGTAAACATGAGCCAATGAGATTTGAACACATTATTGAGTTGGTTATGATGGAAGGTGGAAGAGATAAGTAGGGTGATTTTCTTGTTTTGTGTTCATTTTCCAAAGATCAAACATGGAAGTGAAGTTCTAGATAGATAACTTTTGAGTTGTAGAGAAGGTTTAGTTGAGTATTTCAGATAGAAAGGTTTTGAAGGTACATTTTTAGGTATGATTCCTATAGTTTTAGATAACTTTTGAAAATATTCTTGGTGATTTTGAATGAAGTTTTTAGTTTCATGAAAGGAAATCGTACCTTAGTTGCACGATTAGAATAAATTTTGGGTCTGCATGGGCATTCATGGAAGCTCTATGTGAATTTTCAATGGTTTTATGATGAAATAGAATAGATTATAGATTCTTATTTAAATTGATTCATGATTTTATAAAGTGGATTTATGAATGTTATAATGGAATATGTTATATTTGATGATTTATTGATTATTTCCTAGAACTTATAAAAATACCCTCGTGTCTTTAGGATCATAATTGAACCATTAGAACCCCACAATTAGACTGGTATGATTCCACCTTGAACTTTGAAATAGATAAAATTTTTGATTAATTGACAATACAATTTCCATCATCAATAGTGTGCTTGTGTCCACTTTAGTGCTAGTGTTGAATGGTACGTTTTTAACTTGTTACAGGTCCTTACCATTCCTTGAGTCTCTTTTTATGATTTGGTCTTCTTTTACACCTTATCGACCCAAAAACAAGGGTATCACATTAAAATTGAATTTATTTATATATAAAAACCTCAAAAGAAATTTTAAATCTAGAACACACTATTTTAGCACATAATGACATAAAATCAATTGATAGTAAAACTTATCACTCACCATATTTGTAACATCCTTACTAGGAATTCATTTAGAAATGCATGATTTTTTTTAAATCAATGCATTTTATCATTAGAATTCACCATGAGAATCTAATTAGTGATCCAAATAAATTCATTAAGTATCTTAACTATAAAATAAGCAATTAATAACTACCTATTACTGATCACTAACATCATATGAATAAAATATAACTGAATATAGAAAGTAATTATAGATTTATAGCCATGGTTGGTACAAATATACATCCATTGATGTCAATGCATAATAAATAAATAATTACATTTCATAAAAGATAATATTTCAATAATATTAAATATAATGCAATGTACAAGATACAGATACAAGACTCCTTAGAGCATGAGTTCTTCGAACTCTAGTATCTATGGTAATCTCAAGAGTAGTCTTTAATTAAGTACTATTATGGGGAGGGAGAGGATCATTAAAGAAAATTTTCACACCAAACATGGACCATTGATCTCATGCATAATACCCCATCAGAGAATGGTCCTCCCTTCATGGATGAGTAGATAGTGATGGTGCAAGAATCCAGAGAAACAAGGTAGTACTCATGTGCTGTATGATTTCTAAGAACATGCAATGTACCATAAAAAAATATGTTCTAATATGATAATGCACAAACATGTAAATCATACATATTAAATGATAATGTATAACTAACATTACTTTGGTCATAGCTTTCAATAGTTATCGATCTCTAGGATTGGTCAAATTTATATACACTAATTGATCAGATTACTTTCATCTAGCATTGGTGATACTAGTAAGCTAGTCAAGTCCATTTCACTGTTTAGTACACATAATGCAAGATTTAGTTAATATAAATATAACCAATAGATCATACATATTACTTCTTACTAGTAGGAATAAAACATGCTAAATATAATAATAATCAAAACACGTACATTTAATATGTCAAATATATGAAAGAATCTTCACTATAATGTCTATCACATAAATAGCAAGCCTAACAAGTATAATTTATACTGACCAAGTATAGTCTATATTTAGATAACATACTACTAATTTTTTTTAATAAGATTCAACTCTAGTATATTCCTTGATAAGCACTAAAATCATAGTCCACCATGATATGTACACACAACTCAGTTTCAAATAGCTAGTCATAACAAAAAAGTCATAATGTAACTAGATATAATATATCCAATGTAATATCGACTATAATATTCATTATATAATGGTGAGTACCTATTCCATTATTTATTATTTACTTACCAAGATGTGATCCTCTATAGACATTGTAAACACGTTAAATATTCCATATTATTCCTCTACTATATAACTAAAATTGTGTTTACATTTATGATCCTCTAATAGCACTAGTTTTATTATATATTCCATTACTATGTGTCTAAGTGTATTACAAATAACAAATACATAAACCTATATTTGATTTAATTGATTCCTCTTAATTTACTAATTATAAATTAATATTAAATTTACATGTAAGACAATTAAATACCATAAAGAACACACTAAATGTATAATAAGATAAATACATTTAGAGATAATTTATCCATATGACTCATTTTAATAGAAAATAAAATTATAACTATAAACACATCTCCCAATGTACAAATATGTGACATATATATGTATGAGTACCTAAACTCTCTTATTGATATATTTTATATATATGAGTGTTTGTACATACTAAATATAATTGTAATGTGTACCATATACTAGTTATCATATAATAGACATATATAATATATGTAAATGTCAATAGTCATCTATAAAACTAATCAAAGACTTCATATGATTTACTCATAATTTTTTAATTCACCAAATACTTTGATGATTTATTATAATATATTGATATTCTAGACAAATATGAGTAACTAGCTTCGAACACTAGATCTACAATGCCAAATAATTAGTCTTACTACAATACACATAGGTTAATACATGTTATAAACATGGAATGTTATTGATACATTATATACTACTATCATTCAGGTCAGTGAACATTATGTGACAATAATACCATCTGAAATATCATCCATACTAATAAATGATACATATCTTTGGACATATCCTAAGAGACATCTAGACCAGTTATACTACTACTTATTATTTAGATCCGTATTATGGTATGCATGGTTGCCCTTATAATTTTTTTTTATCAACATGCCAATTAAGCCTATGGTGATTGTTTGGATGTGTTTGCTTTTAACTTGAAGCCCAAATATGAATATTAGGTGCAACTCACATTTTTGAGCTGAATCCTAAAAATGATGTGCCTCATGTTCATTTACTAGACCTCCACACAGAGGTAGGACGGTATTCAAAAAGGTAAAGAGATTTATAAAAGTGAGAGAATTTATATTTTATAGATTCAAGATATGTACTAATTGATGTGGAGGAATAAATATAATCATTCTTCCACCCACCATATTGATAAGTTAGCAATTGCATCCAATTGGTAGCCATGTCTTCTAGAAAGAGATAAATCACTAAGATTGATTGGGAATATACCAAAATTTAAATGTATATAAAACATCATCACCAATAAAACTAATGAAATTTAGAATATAGGTATAGTATATATCATCATTGGCTAAGGAAATGAATAATAAATTATATGTATGAAGATATCATTGCCAGAAAAAGAAATGAATAGAAACACAAATGTATAAAGGCACTTTGTTTAAGTGAAAAGTCTATTTGTATCTTATATATTTTTTATTTACAATTAGAAGTGAAATGCATCACATTGTTCATGGAAGTGAAAAGCATCACCACCCAATCAAATAACCCATTTATAATTTTGGTAATAAATTTACAATGTCATTATTACCATTCCTAAATTTTGGTAATGTCATAATCACTTAGGCTAAATAATTATTCTATATTATTTAATTATCTAGTTTAACTTAGGATTATTCATAGAATTTTCAACTTAGAATAATTACTCAATTTAACTAAATAAGTATTGGTTAAGTATCATATTTATGAATATGATAATCTTGTTATTTTGCTTTGTATTTAGAATATTATTCTATCTATCTAGCTTAACTATCATATTCATATCTAGTTTAATTACTTATTTTAATTGCTCAAGTAGAAAAGTGATTTGAATAATACATATTTAGTTAAACTATTTATAAGTAAATTCTATTGTATACAATAATTGATATTCAAAACTAAAATATTAACTATTATGAATATACAAGGTAAGTTGTTAATCTATGAATATTAATATTGACTGTTTTGTACATAATGATATATTCATCAAGTAATTTTGGTTAATACAATATCATAAATTGTCTCATACTATCAAACATTTAAATGGAAGTCACCAAAAATAATTCCATGGTTATGTAAAATAAATACTCACAGATTCCTTAAATAAATGCATTATCATGATTTAAAATACATAGAATTTTCCTGAGTTAGAATATCACCAACCTTTTAATAGTCACCTAGATGACACCATAAATCCTTACCTTCCTTTTCTATGCTCCACTTTGTTCACTTAGCTCTTCTTCTTTTCTATACTTTACGCCCTCTCCCATTTACACTCTTCTCTCCTCTTCTTCTCCTTCTATGTACCCCAACAATCTTTCTTTCTTTCCTTTTATTCTTTTCATGTATGATTTTTAAAACAAGACTTTCCTCTTTTCTTAAAAAGTTTGCCTCTTTTTTTATTTTTATTTTATTATTATTTTTAATCTTGCTATTATTATATATATATATATATATATATATATATATATATATATATATATATATATATATATATATATATATATACATGTATTTTCTAATTATTGCCTTATTTCCTAATTATAAAACTCAATACAATTATTTTATTTATTTTATTCCCTTTTTGTCATTTTCCATATATATATATATATATATTAGAATACATTTATTAATTAATAATATGACTTAAGTATATATAGTCATTTATTACAAATAACTAATCATAATGACTTAAAAACAACATGACTAATAACAATCCATTAATATTATTTTAATAAAAATGGTAAACCACATGTTATTATCCAATCTAAATTTATAACAACCACAACATAATCCCACAAGATTAATTATATATAAACATAAATTTGAACTAAACTAACACACATATTCAATCATCTAAATGCAGACAATCATCAAGATGTACTAATGCTAACCATTCAAATATGCATATAACATATACTAACTAATGTGGTATGTGAAGGGTTCTAGCCATTCTTCTATCATCTCTGAATACCTCCATCTACGTCAGCCTCTCTGATGATTCTCTCCCTCTATTATGCTTTGAGATATGAATCTCTCCTACGTCAAACTCATGACAATTAGGTAGTTAGTCCATACATCATGACATATATACATCATAAATATTATTAAAGTGACTAATCAACATGATCATAATGTAAGAACATACACCCTAACTCATAGAAATAAAATTATGTAATTAAAATGATATTTAGCTATCCCATAACAACATATAAATCATATATTAGTTAATAAATACCAAATCAAATTTCCAATTATAAATATCCATGGATAATCAAGTAAGTTTTCTTAGATAGGAAATCGGGATGTAACATCCTTCCCCCTAAATCTGGTCATCATTCTGATGAAAATTATTCAAACATAAGTTCTAAATTAAAAATATTATTCAACAAAATAATAATATAGTATGAAACATCAAATCAAGCAAATAAATATAAAAATCACCTATAGAAATCATAATAGTCCTCCCAAGTAACACTATCCTCAAATTATTGGTCCCACAAGACCTTCCACTATGACATCTCTTTGTTATGTAAATGAAGTTTGTGAGTGTCAATTACTTTTATTGATTCTACCATGACCACCCCGAGATCTAGAACCTTCAAAGCATTCCAATTTAACACATGTGAAAGATCAACTATATACTTTTTAACATAAGAAACATGGAAGACATTATGTAATAGAGCTAGAAATGGTGGTAATGCAAGCCTATACACTAAAGAATTTACCAATTCTAACACTTCGAAGGGTCCCACATATCTCAATAAAAGTTTTGCTAATTTTCCAAATTTAATTGAGATATTCGATAGCTTAACCCATAAGAACACTTTATTACCTACTAAAAACTACTTATCTATTCACTTCAGATTAGCATAATTCTTCTACTTATCATTGACCTTGACCAATATCTACCTGATTATGCTAACTTGATCTTCCATTTATGAAAGCATCTCAGGTCTAAAGAATACCCTTTCCTTCAACTTGTCCCAATTGATTGGTGTCCTAAACTTTCTTCCATATAATACTTTAAATGGTGCCATATGGAAAGCTATCTGGTATGAGTTATTCTAAGCAAACTCAACCAATAAAAGATAATCTTCCCACTTGTACATTTGATCCACTGAATATATATGAAGAATATCCTCTAATACATGATTAACTCACTCAGTCTACCCATAAGTCTCTGGATAATATGCAGTGCTAGAGTTTAGTTGCATACCTAAAGATAAATTCATAGTTACCCAAAACCTAAAAGTTATCCATGAAAATCCATGAAACTGATACACTTCCTTTATAAATATGTTTTCAAGAGTAGACGTATCATCTATCAAATTTCTTGGTATAAAATGAGCTACTTTGGTTAGTTTTTCAACTACTACCAAGATCATATCATGCTTATTTCATGACAATGATAACCCTTTGATAAAATCCATAATAATCACCTATCACTTCCATTCTAGTATATCATGATGATATAATAGTCCAACTAGATGCACAAGTTCAAGTTCACTTGTTGACACTCTAGACAATGTGACACAAAGTCCACCACATATTTCTTGATTCCTTTCCATAAATAAAGTTGTTTATGCTCTACCATAAGCTTGGTTACACTTGGATGTCTTGAATCTGGGGCATTATGAAGTTACTTTAGCACTGTGCTTTACAGATTCTCTTGATTTGGTAGATACATCTTTTCATTATAATGTATAATACCATCACTCTCTAACTTGAATCCTTTATACCTAAGATTCTGAGCATTCTCAAATAATTTTTTTTTTGATTTAATCATAGAATTCATCTCCTAATAAAAATTTGATCACTCGATCCTTGAAAGTACTCCTAATAGTATCCATGATTGCTATGCACCTCCTATGACTTAGGACATCAACTACTCTATTTTATTTGTCTTTGATGTAGTTCATATCAAAATTGTAATTAGTTTATAAATCTACCTGATGTTTCATATGATTATTCAAATTTAGTTGGGTGAAGATGTACTTGAGTCCCAAGTTATCCATCTTAAGCTCAATTTTTTTCCAACAAGTAATGCTACCAAACTTGCAAAGCATTCATAATTAATATAAGTTCCATATTGTTAGTTGAATATTTTGTCGATCAGTGTACTGATAAAAAAAATAGGTCTGATCAACCAAAGTAGGAAGATTAGTCGTCTAAATGTGTAGGTTTACCACATCAGAAGGACACTGATCTCTCTTCTCATCAAGGGGAGGTTCCCTGTAGGTATGCTATATATATATATATATATATATATATATATATATATATATATATATATATATATATATATATATATATATAGAAAATAGTACTCAAGGGTAGGACAAACCATCCATCTCTATTTATTTGGAGATGATACATACAAATCAAAGGAAAAAATCAATGGAAATAATAGACAACACTCCTCTTCTTTCAGAAGTACTATTCAACAAACCACAAGAATATTCCTGGTAGTAAATGAAAAATGTAGAAAAGGACATAGTAACCAGCAAATCGAGATGCAGCACAAAGTATCCACCTGAATTGCGCAAGAGTAAGATACGAAGGATAGTGAGGACACAAAGTCTTCCCAAAGTCCTTTACATAGAAATGAAAAGAAAACACACTAAAGGCAATTATGGGGGAAAAAATTCTCTCCACACTTGACTCTTCAGGACACCTTCCTGACTGCTGTCACTAATTCTTCTTGTTGAATTAAAGGAATAGAAAATATATTGAAGAAAAAGACAAAGGAACAGTTTCCTCAACAACAAAGATATTACAGCATAAAGTCTAAAAATTCACTTGCTTTCTTATTCCAGTAACAAAATATGATCAGCAATCTAAGCTCAAAGTCTCAGTAATGCCTTACAATTTGGGTAAAATTTCATTCTAATTGTCAAAAAAGAGATCCTTTTACAATAAAAGAGAGTCCCTTATAAAACCTCTTCAAGAAGGACTTGGGAATAGTCACACATCATGTTGCATTGAAATCTGTTAAGAAGGCAGGCTGGAACTTAAGGGCATATACCCATTTGATTTTCTCAATGTAGAGAAAAAATTCATGCTATTAAAAGTTTACACCTTTCAATGTCCACTTGGCGATCTGATCCTTCTTCATCATTCCTCCTTTTTTGGTTATTTGAATCGGGTCCTAGATTCAATTTGATGCTATATTCCTTTGTCACTTTCTACTAGTCTTTATCAATTGACGCATGGCACATTCCACTACATTTAGTCACTCATCCCTGGGCCCACCATGGTCTTTACTCAAAATAGTGAAGCTAAGGGAAGAGACTGCAGATATTGAAACTTGGAGGCTTCCACTAAATTTCAAGAGAGACACATGGCAATATCTTCCAATTCACAGAAACAAATTTTAGTGAGGCTTGGCCATTGACACTTGGCAGCATCCACGAGATTCTATCAGCATTTTGTCTTAGTCCATTTATTTGCCTTGGCCACTTTTTGCCACAGAAATTCCCTTCACAAGGGCACTTGTGTCTTTGACTCTTGGGGCACTCCTTTGAACTTTATCTCTTGAACCAACCATTGAACCAAGTTTTGGTTCAACGGTTCAATGGTTCATTTCTTTGTTTTGGATGAGTCCTTTTGATCTTCATTGAACCAAATGTTGAACCATTTCATTGAACCATAAGATGTTGAACCAAATGTTGAACCAAGTTTTGGTTAAACAATTCAAACAAAGCCTTGAACTGACTGACGAACCATTCGATTGAACCAAAGGATGAATCAAAGCATTAAAACAAAGTGGATGAACCAAATGAGTGAAACAAAGCATTGAACTACTTGATTGAACCCACCTTTGAAACATTTGATGTTGAAATAAAGGATGAACCAAATGTTGAACCTAATGCTTGAACCCGATTTTGAACATTTTTGTTTTAACCAAGGCACTGAACCAATCGCAAAAATGACCAAGTGTTAGAAACCAATTCTTTTGATTGAACCCACGTACAGAGTCCATAGATTTAAACCTAAAAAATGAGGAATTTGAATGCCCAAGACAAATTTTGAAAAGGGAAGAGACAATTTTGGTCTGTAAGACCAAAATAGTTTAAATGTTGTCCCAAAAATGAGAGATATTTTTAGGGGACAACAGCTGGCTCCAGTTAGGGAACTTCTATCAATTGCAAAAAGAATTGAAAGGAGTAAAGTCCAGAATCTGTAGTGTATTCATGTGTACCATTGGGTTACAGAGTCATGCTACCCAGAAATTAAAGGCACCAAAAATGAAAATGAAAAGAACAAAACAAAACTAAAGACTATACATATATATATATATATATATATATATATATATATATATATATATATATATATATATATATATATATATATAAAATCTTATTTGATGCCTCAAGATTTGAAGTGATTTAGATGCCACCCACTATGAGATAGTGAAAATGGTGTGCCATCTTGATAAACCAGTAGGAAACCATTTTATCCTTAGAAACAGTGACAGGCGAATGGAACTCTCCACCAAGAATCACATTTTCTGTACCTTCCCCTTGGTTTTATTTTCTTCTTGCCCCAAAGCAAGACTTGAATTTTAGTCCAAAAACCATGAATATTTGCTCTCCTAGTAAAGAGTTCTTTTTCCTGATTTTGATGGGCAGCAGCACGGCCTGGTACCATAATTTGTTGTTCTGATAGCTCAGCTCAGCACATGTCTTGATTATCCCCCTTAGATATCTTAGATTCTTCTTCATTTGAAGGGGAGGGTTCTTCTGCACTTATGATACACTCCACCAATTCTTTTGATATTGCATCCCTGCCTGAAGACTCAAACAAAATTTGGGTTGTACAGGCCACCGTTTGGGTCTTGACACATTTGACATGATCAATTATGTCAAATGGCTGGATTGGATTAGGCATAGGAGATGAGAGTTCTTCCTTTTGGTTTATGGGAGGGATGAGAGGATTGGCCTGCAAATTTGAAGTAGAAGGTGCAAAAATGTTTGGGATACTTACTTTCTTAGTGATCACTGAGTCCTTTGACTGGATAGGTAGAGTGGCCCCATGCTTAGCAATCAAAATTGTAGGTTGAGGTCACTCCTCTATTTCTCCTTTATCAGCTTGTTAAACTAATTGATTTTGGGACTAGGTGACCATAGCATATGATTCCTCAGATGCTTCACCTTTACTTTTGGTTTCATCCTGGTAATCTAGGAAACTAATGTGGGAGTCGCCAGTTGACTCTTCTTGATCCTTTATGAAGAGACCAACGTAATTTTTTTGATTAAACTCAAGTTGGAAAGAGAAATCATGCTCTATTTACAAATACCCAACTACTGAGTTGGCTGGATGTGCTTCAATGGAAAGGTTCCTCTATGGGGGAGGAAGACGATTGGGTTGCCCTTAATGTGCTTGATTAGGGAATGTCCTCCTTCATACATCTTTGTATGAAGGAGCAAATGACATCCCTTGTGCCATTTGTCTTCTAAGGGCCAACACTTCATTTTCTAGCTTCTACACCATTGGATCAGTGGTGGTTACAAGTGAGTTATCAGAAGATGAGGAAGATGTGCCTCTATTTGAATCCCTTCTTATCTTTCCAGCCAAGATAAGGTCATCTTCTAACTCAATGGATAAGTCTTGAGTAGTTTCAAGATCTATGTAGCTAGCACGTCTTAGCAGAAAACTCACTTTAGGCAGCTGTGAGTTTATGAAGAAGCATTTGAGGTTCTCGGGTGTGGGTTGAGCAACTATGGGAATCCTGTTTCTCAGCTTGTCAAATTTTGAAATAAAATCCCTCATGGGCTCATGAGGTTCCTTATTCATTTGCATAAGTTGGGTTAGCAAAGCTTGAACATCTTCTACAAGTTTGAACCTTGCTTCAAACTTGGTTTTGATAGTGTCCCAGCCAGTCACTGATCCAGTCTGTAGATGGTAAAACTAGTCTGCAACAACACCTTGTAATGTCTCCATAAAAAGCCTGACTACCACATCTTCAAATTCCACCCCTATCACACCACAGGCTAAGGTGAAGGTTGAAATGTGTTCATTAGGGTGGAGTCTTCCATCATCAAAGAATTTGGGGAAATTCTTCATTGAACTGAGTGGTAGCTCATGTAAGGGTGGAGTTAGATTAAGTGGGCCAAATGAGTTACCCCAGGGGCCTCAAACTGCCATGATCAAATTATGAACAATAGGGATAACACATCTAAGTGGAGTTGCCAAATTATAGGACAAAAATGGAAAATAAACTAGCCTTGCTTCAGCTTAAAGCTTGAGGCTTCAAACTACGCTTTCTTTCCTAGTAGCTTTGGTTATACAAACCAAATAATATAATGGAGATGGATGAAAATGGTAAGGCTATAAATGGATAATGTGTAAGACATAGGAATGGAGTTGCTAGAGTCTGTAATGGATAAGGGTTATAATGATAATGGGTTATATTCCCTAATAGAGTTGCCAAAAACTGTTGGTTGAATATTTTGTCGATCAACGTACTAATAAACAAAATAGGTCTGATAAGCCAAAGTAGGAAGATTAGTCATCCAAATGTGTAGGTTTACCACATCAGAAGGACACTGATCTCTCCTCTCATCAAGGGGAGGTTCCCTATAGGTATGCTATATATATATATATATATATAAATAAATAGAAAATAGTACTAAAGGGTAGGACAAACCATCCATCTCTCTTTATTCAGAGATGATGCATACAAATCAAAGGAAAAACTCAATGGAAATAATAGACAACACTCCTCTTCTTTCAGAAGTACTATTTAACAAACCACAAGAATATTTCTGGTAGTAAATGTAAAATGTAGAAAAGGATGTAGTAACTAGCAAATCGAGATGCAACACAAAGTCTCCACCTGAATTGCTCAAGAGTAAGATACAAAGGACAATGAGGGCATAAAGTCTTCCCAAAGTCCTTTACTGAAAAGAAAACACACTAAAGGCAATTATGGGGGAAAATAGTCTCTCCACACTTGACTCTTCAGGACACCTTCCTAACTACTGTCACTAATTCTACTTGTTGAATTAAAGGAACATAAAATATATTGAAGAAAAAGACATAAGAACAATTTCCTCAACAATAAAGATATTACAGCACAAAGTCTGAAAAGTCACTTGCTTTCTTATTCTAGTAACAAAATATGATCAGCAATCTGAGCTCAAAGTCTCAGTAATGCCTTACAATTTGGGCAGAGTTTCGTTCTAATTGTCAAAAAAGAGATCCTTTTACAATAAAAGAGAGTCCCTTATATAGCCTCTTCAAGAAGGACTCGGGAATAGTCACACATCATGTTGCATTGAAATCTGTTAAGAAGGCAGGCTAGAACTTAGGGGCATCTACCCATTTGCTTTTATCAATGCAGAGAAACAAGCCACGCTATTAAAAGTTTACATCTTTCAATGTCCACCTGGCGATCTGATCCTTCTTCATCATTCCTCCTTTTTTGGTTATTTGAATCGGATCTTAGATTCAATTTGATGCTCTATTCCTTAGTCACTTTTTTCTGGTCTTTAGCAATTGACGCATGGCACATTCCATTGCATTTAGTCAGTTGTCCCTAGGTCCACCATGGTCTTTGCTCGAAACAGTGAAGCTAAGGGAAGAGACTGTAGATATTGACACTTGGAGGCTTCCACCAAATTTCAAGAGGGACACATGGCAATATCTGCCAAATCACAAAAACAAAGTTTAGTGAGGCTCAACCATTAACACTTGGTAGCATCCATGGGATTCTGTTGGGATTTTGTCTCAGTCTGTTTGTTTGCCTTGGTCACTTTTTTCCACAGGAATTCCCTTTGCAAGGGCACTTGTGTCTTTGACTCTTAGGGCACTCCTTTGAACTTTGTCACTTAAACCAACCATTGAACCAAGTTTTGGTTCAACAGTTCAATGGTTCATTCCTTTATTTCAGCTGAGTCCTTTTGATCTTCATTGAACCAAACGTTGAACCATTCTATTGAACCATAAGACATTGAACCAAATGTTGAACCAAGTTTTGGTTCAACGGTTCAAACAAAGCCTTGAATTGAGTGACAAACCATTCAATTGAACCAAATGATGAATCAAAGCATTAAAACAAAGAGGATGAACCAAATGAGTGAAACAAAGAGTCGAACTGCTTGATTGAACCTACCTTTGAAACATTTGACATTAAACTGAAGGATGAACCAAATGTTGAACCGGCTGCTTGAACCTGCTTTTGAACATTTTTGTTTGAACCAAGGCACTAAACCAATCCTGAAAATGACCAAGTGTTAGAAACCAATTCTTTTGATTGAACCCACCTGCAGAGTCCATAGATTTAAACCTAAAAAATGAGGAATTTGAATGCCTAAGACAAATTTTGAAAAGGGAAGAGATAATTTTGGTCTATAAGACCAAAATAGTTCAAATGTTGTCCCAAAAATGAGTGATGTTTTTGGGTGACAACACATATCATGAGGGGAATAATTAACCTCATAAAGTTTCATGTTCATTGATTCATAAGCCACTAATACACTATATTGCATAAGGACTCCTTTTAGTCAATCCCTAGATGTATATGTGATCAATGAAAATTGACCATTAGGGTCAAGAAATCTTAACACTAGTGTTGAAATACACCTTCTTTTCAATTCCTAAAAAGATACTTCACACTTATTTGACCATATAAAACTTTGTTTTTTTCATTGTAGAGAGGTAATTATATTATCTATCTTAGAAATAATTGGAACAAACTTCATTTAATAGCCGATTAATTCCATAAAAATCTTTACCTCATGCACATTATTTGGTGCTGACCACTCCATAATGACTCTTATCTTTATCAAGTCTACTGATATACCATCCATATAGATAATATGTCCTAGATATTGCACTCTCTCCTAGAAAAATGCTCACTTATAAAATTTTCACAACTTATGCTTTCATAACCATTGTAGAACCAATTCTAGATATTGCAGATGATCCTCTTCATTCTTAGAGTATATAATAATGCCATCAAGAAAGAACAAAATAAAGTGATCTAGACAATCTCTAAACACACTATTCATGAGACTCATAAATTTTACCAGAGCATTTGTCAACCCAAATGGTAACACTGTGAACTCATATTGTACATAATGAGTTCTAAATGCTATCTTTGGAGTATCATCATCCCTTATTCTTAGCTGATGGTATCTTGATCTAAGATCAATTTTTGAAAAGACTATTTCTCCCTACATTTGATATAAAAGATCATCTATATGAGGTAACAAATACCTATTTTTGATAGTTGTCTTAGTCAACATTCTATAATCTATGCAAAGTCAAAGAATATCATATTTATTCTTGATAAAGATAAGTAGAGCACCTCATGGTGATACATTTGGTATAAGAAACTCCTTTGACAATAATTCTTGGAGTTGAACCTTTAACTCAACCAATTTAGTGGTTGTCATCGTATATGCTAACTTAGATTGTGGTTAAGATCTAGGTATTATATCAATAGAGAAATCAAACTCTCATTTAGGAGGTATTCCTATTAATTCTTATGGAAACACATCATGATAATTCTTAAAGAATGGATAATATTTAAAGGATGGTTCCTTAAATTCTTTTATTTCATTTATCTTGGTAATAAATTCTTAGCATCCTTTTCCTTGGGCTTTATTTAGTTTCATTGCATAAATCTACCTAAGCCTCAACTCTCTCTTCTCCCCTTGAATTTGTGTCTATTTTTCAAAAAAAATAAAAAATTAAACCTTCTTCAAGTAACAATCAACCTTGGCCTTATGTTTTATTGGATAGTTGACTCCTAAGATCACATCATATTACCCTAGTGGTGATACATATAAATCTACTACCACTGTGAATTTAGATAACTTAATCTCTAATTTAACAAAACACTTATCAACCATGACTTTTGAATCATTTTTATATTGTACCGACCATGCATTTTCCATTACTCCATCTCTTCTAGATAACTTAACAAGTATTTTAGGAGCTATAAAACACTATGTAGCCTTTGTATCTATCAAAATAAAAACTAGATGTTAAAATAAATACTTGATAGTTCTATAGGTGAAGCTTGGAATTTGGCTTGTTGATTATCAACTAACATATGAATATGCTACTAAAAATTTCCCTGCTAAGGAGTAAGACCTTTGTTATTTGACTTATCTTGGTTACATTCACAAGTATAATGGTCACATCCATAAATAAAGTAACCTCCAAGCGGTCCTTTCCTATCAACTTGTTGGTTTCTATTAAAACTACCTTTAAAACCATTACCTAGTTTCTTATTGATTGAACCATTGTTCAGTTTAGCATTTTGATTTTTTAACTACTCCTTGGATTCTCCACTTCTCTATTTTTAGTTCTTATTTTTAAAATTGGTTTTAGAACTTCCAAAATGTTTCTTGAACTTATCCCTAGCATGCACAAGAGACTTCAAATTTTGTTCCTATTTGACTACCTTCTCAAAACTTGGTCCATGGTGAAAGGTTCATGAACATCCACCTCTCCACCAATCTAGGGTTTTAATCCCATGATGAACTTATTGATTCTAAACCTCTCATTTGCCTAGTACTAAAGTACATACTTAAAAAGTTTGGTGAACTACTACTAGTACTCATTCACCAATGAGTCTCCCTATATCTGTAAGGTTTTGGTCAAAACATAGTTATGAAAGCCACCATGATTTAAACAATGTCAAAAACTACTCCCATGTATTAGTAGTTGAGTTAAGATTCATTTCCAACTTCTTGTTGGCCCACTATGTAGCTACTTCACTAGACAAATAGTAAGCTCTTTAAACTACTTTAGTGACCTCGAAGTAGTTTTATATCTTGAAATACTTCTCCATCTCATTCTACCATGATTCAATTACATCACCCAAAATAGTTCCATCAAACTTAGATGATTCACCTTTTTCATATCTCTTGCCAACTCTGTAGCTACCTAAGATTTTGCATCTTGAGGGTTTCCCTACTCAACAAGATGCTCTTCAGGTTCATCCTGATAATCTTCCTCTTCATGGATATGAAATTCCTACTCTAGGGCTATAATTTGGTCCCTGGTCTCATTCATGGCTACAATAATTTGATCTAACTTTATTGCTTTCTTGGTATAAAATCGATGAGGATCAAATGGAGGGTTACTATCATTGACATTTGATGGACCCTCTCTAGATAATCTAACTTTCACCATATATTTTATGGTAAATATAAAGATACAAAAATGTTAGTGGACTCATTTAGTCTTATATTTCTAGCCATAGATTTTATACCACATGTAACATCCCTACTGGCAATCCATTTAGAAATACATGATTTTTTAAAAATCAATATATTTTATCATTAGAATTTACCATGAAAATATAATTAGTGATCTAAATAAATACACTAAGTATATTAAATATAAAATAAGCATTTAATAACTACCTATTACTGATCATTAGCATCTTATGAACAAAACATAACTAAATATAGAAAATAATTACATATTTCCATTCATGGCTGGTACAAGCATATATCCATTCTGTCAATGTATAATAAGTAAATATTTATATTTCATAAAATATAATGTTTCAATAATACTAAATATAATTCAATATACAAGATATAGATACAAGAGTCTTTAGAACATGAGTTTCTCAAACTCTAGTATCTATGGCAATCTCAAGTGTAATCTCCAAATAAGTACTATTATGGGGAGGGAAAGCATCATCTAAGTTCTTTTCCAAACCAACCATAGACCATCAATACCCCACACAACCTCCCATTAGGGAATGACCCTCCCTTCATGGATGAGTAGATACTGATGGTGTTGGAATCTAGAGAGATAAGCTAGTACTCGTATGCTATATGATTTCTAAGAACATGCAATGTACCATAAATAAATCTATTCTAACATGATATCTCATTAAAATGTAAATCATTCATATGAAATGACACTATCTAAATAACATTACTTTGGAACAAGTTTTCAATAGTTATCAATCTCTAAGATCAATCTAATTCATACACACTACTTGATCGGATTACCTTCATCTGACATTGATGATATTAGTAAGATAGTGAAGTCTATCTCACTACTTAGTACACACAATGTGAGATTTGATTAATATAAATATAACTAACAAATTTATATAGATTAATTCTTACTAACAGACATAAAACATGCTAAACATAAGAATAATCAAAACACATACATTTAGTCTGTCAAACGTATGAATGAATCCTTATTATAATGCCTATCACATAAATAACAAGTATAATAAGTAAAATTTATACCAACCAGGTATAGTATTTATTTAGACATCATACTAGTAATTTATATAAGTAGATTCAACTCTAGTATATTCCATGATAAGCAATAAAATCATAGTCCACCATGATATACACACACAATCAATTTCAAATAGCCAATCATAACAAAAAATTCATAATGTAACTAGATATAATATATCCAATGCAATATTCATTATATAATGGTGAGCCTATATTCTATTATTTTTTATTTCATTACCATTATGTGATACTCTATATACACTATATATGTATTTAATATTCCATATTATTCCTCTATTATATAATTGCAAGCACATATATATTTATGATCTTCAATAGCACTGGTTTTATTATTTATTCCATTAATGCATGTTCAGGTGTATTTTGAATAACATATACATAAACCTATATTTGATTTACTTCATTCCTCTTTATTTACTATTTATCAAGTAATATTACATTTACATTTAATATAATCAGATACCACAAAGAACATGCTAAATGTATAATAAGATAAATATGTTTAAAAGTAATTTCTCCACATGAATCATTTTAACAGACAATAAAACTATAAATATAAACACACCTCCCAATGTACAAATATGTGCCATATATATTCATGAGTTCTTAAAATCTCTTATTGATAGATTTTTTATATATAAATGTTTTTACATACTAAATATAGTTATAATGTGTATCGTATACTAGTTCTCAAACAATATAGATATATACTATATGTAAATTCCAATAGTAATCTATAAAACTAATCAAAGAATTCATATGATTTCCTCATAACTTTCTTATTAACCAAATATTTTGAATATTTATTATAATATATTTATATTTTGGACATATATGATAACTAGCTTCCAACGCTGCATCTATAATGCCAAATACTCAGTCTTACTACAATATACATAGATTAATACATGCTTAAAATGTTATGTCAATGATAAGTTATATACTATTGTCATTCAGGTTAGTTAATGCTATGTGCAAGTGATACCATCTATAATATCAACACTAATAATAAATGCTATATATATATTGGACATATTCTAGGAGACATCTAGATCAATTATACTACTAATTATCAGTCAGATCCATATTACGGTATGCATGGTTGACCTTATAGTTTCTTATCAACATGACAATTAAGCTTACAATGGTTGTTTGGATGTGTTTAATTGGCACTTGAAGCCCAAATAATAAAATTAGGTGGAACTCACATTTTTGAGCTGAATTCTAAAAATGATGTGTCTCATGTTCATTGATCTGACCTCTATACAGGGGTGGGATGGTGTTCAAAAAGGTAAAGATATTTATGAAAGTTGGAGAATTTATATTTTCTAGATTCATGATATATACTGATTGACATGGAGGAGGAAAGATAATCATTCCTCCACCCACCATAGTGAGAAATTAGCTATTGCATCAGGTTGGTGACCACGTCTCCTAGAAAGAGACAAATAATTAAGATTGACTAGGTGCATACCAAAATATAAATGTATATAAAACATCATCACTAATAAAAATAATGAACTACAAAATATAGTTATATTATATATCAATGTTGGCTAAGGAAATGTGATGAGCTCGGAATATGGCTCATTATTGACATGTTATTTCTCTCAATTCATCTCTCTAAGGATATTATCTTATGTAAATCATAGATTGTTAGATAGATATTACATGGAAAGTAGATACTTGTCTTGTTTATATTGAACCAAAGACTAAACCTTTACTTTGTCATTAATGTCTAATACATAACATGTTTTAGTGATTTTTATTGTGAAGAATGCTCAGGAAGAAGACACAAGTGATGTATATTGAAAGTTAAATTTTGATCTTCATCCAGTAGAACTATGAACTCACACAAAATGAATCTATAGACTCTGCATGCTTGTTTCTAAGGACTTTGTAGGCTTGTTTCTACAGACTCCATAGGCTTGTTTCTATAGACTTCATAGGCTCATTTTTATCGACTCTATAGGGTTAATTCTAAGGATTTTATAAAGACAAAGCTACAAATGGGGAAGCTAGAGGCTAGATAAGATGAGAGAGAATCATTCTAATTGGAGTCAAATAAGGAAAATACTCACCTACTATTTTGTAGGATTTGCTTTTGATAAAGTTGTATATATTTAGATCTTAGGACTATTATAGGATAGCATATCTATTTCATCAGAATAATTGGATCTCTTCAAAATCCAATCTCTTATTATTGGATGAGTGGATCGACCAAGGAATCCTATCTCTTTGCATCCTATTTTGAGTTGATTATCTTAGTATAAACTGTAAGACTTTTGTTATAAAAAATATAATAGATGAAAGATACGTACAAGCATATTATAGGTTTTAGATAGATTGTAATCATTTTAGTTTTATGATTTATCACTTTAGTTTTCAGCATTGATTAATATTTGTTCCTGAGTCTGAGAGGAGCAAGGGCCCACTCTCCTTAGAACTAGGAATTGTGTATGGTACTTATGCTATGTTATATTAACTCTTTGTTATAACTAATTAGAATTTTCTGAATGTTTGAATTCATTCATAAAACATCAAAACAAATTAATAATTTAAAAGGCATTTCCTTATTCCAAAGTCATTTCCTTTTTAAGAGAAGTGTGTTTTCTTTTACAACAAACGTGTGAAGCAAATTTCTTTTTTAAGTTAAACATCTCCATTTCCATGCAAGCGTAAATAGGAGTGTCATTTTACTTTCAAGCAAAAGAGTGGATTCATTTGATTAAATAGTTGCATCTTTTCATTTTCATCAAAATATTGAGTCAAGTAGTTTAGGACATATTTATTTCATTAGTCAAAGTCAGAATAGGACCATAAAACACCCCCACAAGCAGACTTCTAGATCTACCATCCTACACCTTACTGTAGATAGCTTTGGACACTAGCCTTGATTGATAAGACATCAATTGAACATTGATTAAATGAGGAGTTGAATGACACTCATCATTTTTGGCATCATTTCTAGGGAACAAGGTGTTAGTAAGGTAATACTTATTGGTCTAGAGTGAAAAATAGAAAAAATTGTAAAAAACATAAAATCTGAAAAAAAACAATTCAATAAATTGATGTACCATCCTAGAGACTCTAAAGGATGATTCATCCCAAAATTCCCACCAACAACACAAGTTGAAACTCCTTCAACATCTTTAAGTAGTGAACTAGAAGTTACAAGTAAAACCTATCTGCAAGAATCTTTAGAAACTTAGATAGAAACTAGGCCATATTCACAAGCAAGCCCCATAAGAAAAATTAATTAAGATCAATCTCTTGTAGGAAGACATTATTTAGATATTGCGAAGGACTTACAATAAGCATTTCAAAAATCCATAGCTAAATAAAATTTTGATAACTTTGAACAACCCATAACTGATACCACAAATATTCAACGGGAAGATCATCCCAGCTTTGAATTATCATCAGAAGAAGAAAATATGTCTTTCTAACAAAATCCACAAAATCAAAAACTTACACAACTAGGAAGGACTTTTTCCTTTCCTATTGTTATAGATCGTAATGATCAAACCCCCATGAAAAATATTTCACTAGTTAATCTACCAAATTTTTGGAGAAGATCTATAGAAGATCCTAAAGATCCTAATCAATTCCTATTTGAGTTTAAGGTGCTATGTCAAACTTATGATTACACAATAGATAGCTAGAAATTAAAACTATTTCCCTCTATACTTAAAGATGTAGCTATGAGATGGTTCATGGGTTTACCTAGTGATTTTATTAGAACATGGGATGACATGGAGACAAAATTCATAAACAAGTATCAAGATTACTGCCGAGTGTGAGAAAGAAAAGAGGATTTATTCAAAATCAAATAGAATGAGGATGAATATTTAGAGGATTATTTGGATATATTCATGTTCACTCATAAAATAAGCAATTATCCACTCACTGAAGAAGTTTAGAAATTGGTTTTCTTAAAAGAGTTGGACGAAGCTACTAGAGATGCCTTAAATTTGATGGGAGGTGGAGATATAAATAAGTTGGCTTTCAATTAGATTTTTGAGCTTTATACCAAATAATCTTGAACAAAACTCAAAATTAGGAGAGGAAGGTTAAGGAAATCTAATGAAGTGGGTAAGCTAATGGAAGAATTTGCCAATCTAAAGATAGATATTATAGTTACATTAAATAGTACTTTAGATGGCCTTTAAGCTAAGGCAAATGCAACAAAACCCTTAACAATCTACTGTCCTAAGTGTAGACATAAACATGCCCTTAGAGACTACCCCTAGATAAAACCAAACATTGCACCCTTCTGCTTGTTTTTAAAAATCAAATGAAAACACAAGTCTAGTCCACTGAAGAAGTAAATTATATCTAGAGATAAAACTTTGCCCCACAAAACCAGGCTCAAGGATGGTTTAATGCAAGAAACCTAGTTAATCCATGGATGACACCATGGAATGTTTCAACTCCTTCACCTTTTTGGAATCAACCCCAAATTCCATCAATCCAAAATTCATGGGAAAAACAAGATTAGATGCCAACACCCCCATGGATCATGCCAAAGCAACAACCACATCAACAATGGGTACAATAGTAGCAATGGATGCCACAACAATATCAATATTGGAATCTATAGTGGAACCCACAAAAATAATTCACACAACCAAGAAGACCACTTCAATAATAAAATATAATACCACCCCCAGTTATTCAGCAACAAGGACAAATCAATCAACCCTCAATGCCTACACTACCAATAGTAAATTTGAAAAATAAATAACCAACACCTATTTATGTTAATCAATAGGAAGATACAATGATTTTTGGAGCTATTGATTATACAAAAACCTCTAGTTCTCATTTTTGAGATACCTAATATATATATATATATATATATATATATATATATATATGAGAATCCTTCTAGGGACACTATTGACAATGCATGCCTAAAAAACTAGCTTGCTAGCTGGCTATGCATTGCAAAAAGGGCTTTGGTAAGAAAACTAGCAATGGCTGGCCAAAGGGCAATATATATATATATATATATATATATATATATATATATATATATATATATATATATATATATATATATATAAGTGTTGGCTAATAGATTTGTCCTTATATAAAGATATTTAATTTTGACTCCATACCCTTCTCTCAAGAACAAATATGTTAACAACAAATGGGTGAACTATCAAGACTAGTTCCCCTCTGAATCAAGGTGTAGCTCCCTTTAAGATTTTCAATGAATTTAAATATTCAAATACACTTTTAACCAAAAAGTGCTTAAAGGTATACTAACATCCATACATCATTATGTTATGAATGTGAGATTTTATAACAGTGATGGGTAATAGAATACATAGATTCTATTTTTAATAAATATTAAATAAATAAACATATATATATATTGCTGAGCTAGTAAAGAATAAAACACATATAATGAATTGTCTAAATGGAAAATTAATCACTATATCAAAGAAGGTTTTGCATAGAAAACCCAACTTCAAATAATCAAACACACAGATACAAGTATACAGTAATTAATTATCCTTTTCATTCACAGATGAAAATGTTTTAGACAAACATCACATATATTACTAACAACAGTGGTTCAGTTTTCTAATTTTCTAATTTCTTTGTCCCCTCTTCTTTTTTTATCTCTTTTACAACCAAAAATATATATAATTTCCATAAATAGTCCACCTGTCAAACTAAACCAGAGTTAAAATAACTCTGACCCAAATAGGATTTAGTTTTTACAAATTCAATAAAGACCAAGTTTTGAAAGTAACTGAATAAAGAAACTATGTAAGCAAAGTCATTGTTGAAGTGATGGGTTAGGATCTCCAGATTTTCTCTATTTAGTTGGGTAGACACGTTGAGCTTTCCACTCCTAAAATACTATAATGAACTCCTAAATTTTTAAAAGATTGGGAATGCTAATGTGTTTTATACTTGCTTTCTAGATGTTTTCTTCTCTTAAAAATTTTCCCATCTTTTTTGTGTGCTCCAGGAGTATGTCGATACAATGACAAAGAAGTGATTCTATCTTTGAAATCTAAGAGAAGCTTTCAGTTGATAAGCTGTCACTTTATTTAATGAAATTAATTTTTTCCCTAAAGGACTGAATCATAGCATTGATGTCTTTCTCTGGTTATCCATCATCTTTTATGTAATTGATATCAATGCTCTATAGATCATGTTGTAATGACTGAAAAAAATTAGTTATTTCTTTGATCATTTTGTGATTTCTAATTGTCCTTGTCTAGATACTAAATTTCACCATTCAACATTTTTCTTACTTGCATATAATATATCTTCATCTAGTCCTGTTAAGTTCTTTTCTGACAAAAACTTTATTGTCCCATATTTCTACACTTCTTCAATCTGATTCATCATGCTTATCCACTTTCCTTCTTCTTTTATCCATAAAGCATTCTGAGTCTTCAAATCTTCAACAATGATTGTGGTCAGATCATATACATTTTTTAAATTATGAAAATATTTTGTACCTTTTAGGATGATACCATCCAACTAGCTATCAAATACTCTGGTAATCATTTTTCCCTTGTATATCTGATCCAACATCCTTTGATTGATAGGAGATTTTAGATCAAAATACATGGGCATTTGAGAAATTGGTTAAGGATCTAGATTATGAATGGCATCAATATATTTTTCCATTGAATGCACAATCTATTTTAACTCTCTTTTATCCTTTTCATCCTTCCAAGTTCTACTAACTATATTTTTAGTAGATGCTTCTAGATGATGCAATCCCAAGGTCTACCCCAAGGTCTACCTTTTCAAATGTAAAATATTGAACAGTAGGATCTTGAACTTCTTCCTTGGTTTTTGGCTGGGCAAGTTTTGCATTCTAGTTCCCTATGTTTGGGTCAACATCTATGCTGGATGTCATTTTTAACTTTTTGGATTTATGGGATTTCCCTAAACATTTTCTCACCATATCTTCCAAGGGTATAGAAAATGGAACTACTTTCCTTTTATGATTGATTAAACTTTCTAGCCATTTAGGTGCAAAAGCTAAGGCTTCTCTATTAGGATTTAGTTGATCAAAAGGTATAATTGAAATAATCATCAATTCAATAGAATCAAAAGGAATAACTGTATATTATTCTATACTAACCTATTCTACCATTGGTGAATTGGACTCTTTATCACCTTTGACTTCTCTTGAATCCTCTTCAAAATTCAAATCCACAATCACTTCTTCTTGCTCTAAGTCCTTGACCTAGGGACATGAGGAGGCAGGGTAGTTACAAGGGCCTTCTCAGATTCTTTGATGACAGGGTCCCTTCCAATTTTTAACTTGGAGACTATATTTTGAGCTCCTCCCATTTTTTGCTCTCTCAGCCAATTTTTAGTTCTCCTTGTTACTAAAAGAGTCTTGACTTCAATTCTATCTTATTCACTTTTTTCCCGGTCAATTTTTGGAATAGATTATTGTTTTATTTGCTCAAACTATGGATCAATCACCTGTTCATCATTGTTACCAAATCTAAAAATGTCCATGTTTAATTTAAGGGTAACTATCTGTCCTAAGGAAAACCTGGACCATAGTATTTTTCTAACTTCAAATTCATTTGAACAATCCTCCCAATAATTTTATAATTAGGGAATATGTGAAAACCCTATTACAAAATCCAAATTATCTCTGATGAAACCTTTGCTATCAAATTGAGATCTGGGTGTGAAGGATTGAAAATTGAATTTTATAAAGTCCAATTCTAAATTCAAAGCATCAGATGTTGTTTTTCATAAATAACATCCAAGTTTAATAGGAAAAGATATGCCAAATTTATTTTTCATTTGGAATTGTTTATCTACATGTTCTAATTGCTTGCAGACTTTTATTATCAAAAATCAGTCAAGAATATACCTTGGTAACCTCAAGGGTTCACCATCAAAACCCACAACTCTAATGTAAGTGAACCTGGAAAATTGAATGAAGAAACTACATAAATGTTAATCAGCTACATAGCTTCTTCAGATAACCTTTTATTGAAATTATCTGATAGTTTAAAATTCATTTTCCCAGTAAAGACATCATTGATTCTCCTGTAACCCTCATAACAATTACACATTTGTAGCTATGGGTAATAGTCATAAATTTTACTATCTTTAGCCAAAGGTGCATGTGGTAACCCTAGCCATTGTCTCATACATGCCAGGCAATAGAGGAGGTACGAAGACATATAAAATTATCTAATTCCCAAATAATTACTTAAACCCTGATGTAAACATTCAACTACAATTTCTGCCCAATCTAAATACTGTTCTCCTTGAAGGATCACCTGTATGAAGAAGTACATCTAGTCTTCCCAATAATAAGCATGAGCATTGCCTTTTAGTCTGTGTAATAATACCATGATATATTTTACTTTTTAAATCATATGATTTCTTGTTAATGGCCTAGGAAATCTTGAACCTCCTTTTTGGAATTTCAAGAGCCAATTCCTATCAATCACGCTTTTGTAAATTGCTTTCTTCATTGAAAAATAACCATATGAAGAAGTAATACTTAGTCAGAGTATGGTTCTTTAGGAGGGATTCTCATCACAAACATTAGGGTCTGTCTATTAATATGTAGTAAAACATTGACATCTATAGCCTTGATACACCTATTCTGAGGTTCATATATGTTCATGCATTCAAAGACTAATTTAGGACATTGTATAGCCATGGGAAAGGTTACAGCTTCAACTAGACCACTTTATATTATTTTTTACATCATAAGATTTGACAGATGTTTTCTAGCCCTTTCCTTAAAATCTTCCAAATCATATTGCACCAAAGAAGTGTCCCCAATTTTAGGTGGAGAACATATGAGACCAGGACCATGTTCATAATCAAGACAGGTAGATTTCATGGCTATAAGTCAGAGAATATAATGAAAAGAGAAAGTTTTGAATTTTTAAACAATATAGTAACCTCAAAAGATCCTTCTTGCCAACCAAGTAGAGAAAATAGCTTATAGAAAGAGCGAAACTCACCTTAAATTTATCTAAAATCACTGTAGATTCAAGCAATCAAATATCTTATATCATCTGTGATGTTCTCCTTTGTATCACCCAATATGCTTGTTTGCTGAATTTAAATTTTTTCTCTCAATGCAAATATTAACCAGATCAAATGATTAAATTGGGACAATACGTGCTAAAAATGCTTGATAAGACACACATTTTGACATATGCATTAATGGAAAGCATATTTTATGCATGATTTAGATGAGTAATGATTATTTGTAACCTCATGAAAATTTAATTTTTTTTGCTTTATAGTGAGTTTCAAATATATTTTCCTCTAAAACTCCTACTAATTTTAACTTAGAGAAATCCTTAGGGCAAGATAAGAATATAGCCATTGAACCACTGAACCATTGAGAATTATGGTTCAACTTTAGAGTTCAATGATATGACATAAGCCACATAGATCGACCAATAGTCACATGATCTTTATAAAAACCTTATACTTTGATAGAACCGTTGAACTTTTCAGATATTGAACCATTGAACTTTTGAACTTTGAAAAAGGGCTCAAGTTCAACTAAAACATTCAAAGACATAAATAACATACAAAGGAATAGTGCATTTTGAGAAACATTGAACTGTTGAAATTTTATATGTAGGTTCAAATGATAGGTTCAAATGAAAGGTTTAAATGAAAGGTTCAAGCGATGGGTTCAAGTGATTTATTAGTTTAGACAAGGGAACTAAGTGAACATGACTTTTTACAAAGCATCATATATTGAACACTCTGAACCATTAAACTCTTGAACCTTTGAACCATTGAACTCTAAAAAAGGTTCAAGTTCAAATGAAAGGTTCAAAGATATACCTGAAAAACATAAAGGACAAATAGTTCACTTTAAGAAACTTTGAACCATTGTACTCTTGAACCATTGAACTTTTTAAACTTTTGAACTCTTTGAACTTCTTAAACTCTGAGGAAGGTTCAAGTTTGAAGGTTTAATTCTTTTAAATATTTCACACACAATAAATGATAGGTGGGTGAACTTATTTTATGACAAAATTCATGAAGAATTGATTAAAGGTGACTCACAAACTAACATTAGCTCTGAGTGGGGACTATATGTTATGGTAACATGCAGAGAACTCAAAAACTCTGGTTACACAGATCAGGAAATATAAATGAAAGAAAAGGAGAAAGACAAACCAAAAATGGGAAAGGAAAACACAAAACACAATAAGAAAAGAAAAGGTTATGTATAAAATAGGGGATACCTATTTCATAGTCGGTACAACTTGAGATCCTGTCCATTATAAGACAAGGGTAAAATAGCTCCATCTAGATATTCCAATTTAAAACAATTAGGACCAAGTACCTAATGAATTTTTAAAGGCCCTTTCCAAAGTGAATACAATTTACCATGTGCTCCTTTAAGTTCTCTTCTTCTATCCCATAACAATACTTCATCTCCTTCCATAAACTTTCTGGGTCTAGTTTTTTGATCAAAAATCTTTTTAACTTTGTTTTTATGAGTAGTAATACGATCAACCAGCTCATTCCTTTCTTCTTAAATCTTAGTTAAATATATAACTCTTTTCTCTAAAGAGTCTTAAAAGTACTGATCTTCAATAACATTCTATAATCTAACTACAAATAATTCCAGAGGTAATGATAGCTGTGCTCCTATTCCATACACCAACTCAAATGGTACCATTCCTATTGCTATTTTTAGGGTTACCCTGTCAGCCCAAAGTGCTTCATATAATTTCTTATGCCAATCTCTAGGGTTATCACTCACTAATTTCTTCATGATGGTTATCAAATTTTTATTACTAGACTCTGCTTGTCCATTCCCTTGAGGATAATAATCTAATGAGTGAGAAAGATAAATACTATGTTGATAGTAGAATGAAGTAAGTTCCATCAAAGAGAAATTGGTAGCATTATTAGCCACAATCTTCTGAGGAACACCAAAACGTACCAGTATATATTATTTGAGAAAATCACATATCACTTCTAAAGTAGTTCTCTTCACAGGGATCGCTTAACCCATTTCATAAAATAATCTGTTATTATTAAAATGTGTGTATGACCATCACTTGATGAAGGTGAAAGAAGACTAATGAAGTCTAATCCCCACTATTTGAAAGGTTATTCAATAATGATAGGTCTCATAGGTAATGTTGCAAGTTGTGGTCTTCCTAAGAACAATTTGCATTTTCACAGTTAGCTACCCATTTATATACATCTTTGAACATACCTAGCCAATAATAACAATTTTTGAGGATTTTGAAAGCTGTGACTGATGAAGAGAAATGTTTGCCACAGGATTCATTATGAAAAACTTCCAATAGTTTTTACTATTGTTATTTATCTACACACCTCAAAAGGGTTCCATCTAGTCCCCTTTTGTATTGGACATCATCCCAAATCACATATTTCACTGATTTTAATTTTAGATTTCTTTTCTCCTTTGAGGATAAATGACTGGGACATACTCCATAAGTAAGATAAGATGCAACATTTAAGAACTAGGGATCTTGTAATCTCACCAATAGGACAATAGGGAGTTCTTCTTCTTCATCTATACTTTTAGCTATCAATTTGCATAAACCTTGACCTATAACTAATTTGGTTGGCTTAATCTCTAGATCATATTCTCAAATTTTAGCAACCCATGTTTCTCTATTGTTCATCCCAAACTCTTGCTGAGTCAGAATACTTTTCACAACCGAACTAGGAACCAATGCAATTGAATGAGAATGAAGTATATAGTACCTGAATTGTTTAACAACCTTCACTACAACAAAATCTTATTTCTCAGCCAAAGAATCTTTAAGTTCATGTTTCTTGAGAGGAACACTCATAAAGGATATTGGGGCTTCTACATTTACTTCATTTCTCTGTAACAAGATACCAGACATGGTATGTTCCAAAACATAGCAATAAATAACAAAATCTTTTTGGAAATTAGGATTTGCCAAAGTAGGTGTTTATGAAATTGCTTCCTTAATATATTCAAATGCTTTTTTAGCATCTTCATTCCATTTGAATTCTTATTTTTCTCTCATCATTCCCACAATATACTTTGTAATCTCAGTAAAATCAGGAATGAACCTTCTGAAAAAATTAATCTGACCAAAGAAAGACTTAACACCAGTCTTATTAGAAGGAAGACTTAATTTTTGTATTGCTTTGACTCTTTTTGGGTCAATTTTGATTCCATATTTTGAGACTAGGTGTCCCAATAATTTCCCTTTTATAACATAGAAAACTGATTTCTTAGGATTAAGAGATATCCTATGACTGCAGGATCTTTGTAAAATAGTCTCTAGATATTTCAGATGATCCTCTCTTTTTCTAGATAAAATAGTCAAATTATCAAGATAAATGAAAATAATCCTATATTTTAGATCATTAAATATGAATCCATCATTCATTATAAAGTTGCACTATAATTAATTAAACTGAAAGGCATATGGTTATAAGCAAAAGTTCTTCAAGGTGTAGTGAAAGAAGTTTTATGTTGGTCAGCTGCAGCTACACTTATTTGATTATAAATTAAGAACCCATCTAACATGGACATCGTTTTTGATCTAGAAATAGTTTGTAAGATGTGATCCATTATAGGTAAGGGATAATTATCTATTAAGCTGGCTTGGTTTAGGTTCTTAAAATCAACACAGATTCTTATTTCCCCATTCTTTTTGCATAGTGGAATAATATTTGCCACCCAAGTGGAGTGATGAATTGGATAAATAATCCTAGCTTTCAACATTTTATCAATCTCCTTAAAGATATCCTCAGCCACTTTTAGGTTGTAATTTCTTAGCTTCTGTCTGAATAGAATTGCATTTTATTTTAAAGGAATATGGTGCTAAAACTACCCACTTCTAAAATATTTAAGGTCATCATAGCACCAAGCAAAGACATCTTTATAACTAATCAAGAGATTAATAAATTTGTTTTTCTCTTCTAGTGAATAACACCTACCAATAGGGATCTATTTAGGGTTAGTTTCACTTCTAATATTGATTTTTTCATAATCCTCTATTTTGTCAGGATTCTGGATAGGTTTGCTTTTAGTGTATTCATCTTGTCTAGTGAAAAAATATTCTAGAGAGACCAATTATTTACATATTTTGTTTCCTTTTAATTGAATTACATCATCTTTTGGATTGATCCCTAGATCAGAAGTGAATTCTTTACATTCTATTTCAGAACCTTCAAAATAGGTTCCCAAGAACATATCAACATTCTCTAAAAATATAATGATCTATTTATTACTCTAAAAAACCCTCCAATTTTTAGCATTATCTAGGACATTAGGATGATAAACCAATTCTATTATATAATAATCCTTTTTGAACTTAGGGTGTGGGAGAAGAAGAGAAGCTAACACTGCTAGAGAATCTGCCTAAGTGTTCTAGTCTTTGAGAATTGCTTCAATAGAAAAGGCATCAAAACATTCTATCTCATCCCAAACTCTATTTTTGTAATGTCTTAGTCTGTCATTTTTGATTGAGAAAGTACTTCTCACTTGTTCGATAATTAATTCAACATCTCCTTTTGCATTGAGTATTTTATACCCTTTCCTTTAGCTTCATTTATCGCAAGTAATAAAGCTTCATATTCAGCGATATTATTATTGTTTTTAAATTCAAGCTTGAAAGAGTAAGGAAAAGTTTCACCTTCAGGTGAGATCAATATAAGTCCTACTCCTAAACCATTGGTAGCACAATTGCCATCAAATTCCATGGTCCATAGTTCATCTTAATGAAGAGACTTTGGGATAGATTCTTCCTTTGAATCTTCAGAGGAGAGAAAATAGTTTCCAAATTCACATTCTTCAAATAGAATTTGAGACTTAGGATCATTAGAAGGATATACCATAAACTTGTATTTAGGTTCAAGTTCAAGCTTAAATTTCTACTTTCCTAATAGAATCATAGCTTTTGAGCAATCCTATTTAATCTACCCTCCCAAATCCTTACAAAAAGTTTTTCTCAATAACATCCCATAACTAGCAGGGATATCAGCCACCAAAATAGTCAACTTTACCTTTTTATCAGGATAAGCTGTAAGAGCAACTCTACATATTTAATTTATCTAAGTAAAGAATTTTTTTTTCCATCCATGGAATAACATATACCAAATATTTTTGTAGGGGATAAGCCTAAGGCTTTGGCTATAGAGGAAGGCATTATATTATCAGAAGCACCTGAGTCTATGATACAATTGCTGAGTTTATGACCATTTATGAACAAGGAAACATAAAATGGATTGGGTTTCATATCAGTCATATAAGGAGTATCATCAAATGAATTGAGGGTCATTCTAGAAGTATTAGTGGGTATTCAGATAGAGAATTAAATAATTGGGCAATGGGAGACTCAGCATTAATGTTTATTTGACTTTCAAGTTCAGCTTGTGTAGGACCATTTTTGACATATTTGACTAATTTATCAAGCTCTTTGGGTTTCAGCCTGAGGTATTCAATAGGGGATATTTGAATTTTTGTAGACTTACAAAAATATAAAATATCAAAAGAAGTTTCATAATAATTTCTTTGTAATAATTTATTTTTTTGTGTCTTAACATCAGAAGTTTTAGTAAAAGGTTCCTTACCTTGAACTAGAACTTCTTGAGTATTAGAAAATCTTGGATTCTTTTGACTTCTAGTAAGTACAACACATGAAGGATCTTCAAGAGTAACCAATATTTGACCTCCCTTTTTTGAATCAAAATCATATTCTAGGAAGTGTATTTTAGAGTCACTAGGTCTCTCAGAGCTCCTTTCTTCTTCAGTAATTTCCCCTAAGACATCTTGAGTAGTAGTCATTTGATTATATCTAAGCATCTCTGGACAAGAATCTCCATCATGATCAATAGTCAAATGAAAAATACACATGTTATTTCTTCCAAGAGGGGCTTCAATAGCCAATTTTGGTTGTGTTGATGTAAGTGATAATGTCTTACCAGTATTTGCTTATTGATTTCTCCTATTGATATCTTGATATGGCTATTGGAATGAAGTACTAGCCTTTGGTAACTGTCTTTAAAGAACAATCATATCATTGACTAATATTTGAACTATAGGATTTGTAGAGGATGAAGGATTAGCATTGGGTACCTAAACTTCTTTTTTCCATTTTTTATCCATAATAAGATCATCCTCTAACTCAACTGCCAATGATTGTGCATCAGTTAAATTGACAATTATACTTCTTTTGAGATGAAAACTTATATCAAGAGGCATAGAATTATTAAAGAAACACTTATGATTCTTAGTAGTTGGTATTTTAGAAGTAGGAATCTTGTGTACAATTCTATTAAATTTGGCTATAAATTCCCTCATGGGTTCATGTATCTCCTTTCTAAGCTGAGTTAACTGAGCAAAAAGGGAATGTTCATCTTCTACACTTTTGAACCTATTTTTGAATGCATTTTTCATATCATTCCAACTCGTGATTGAGGAATCCATTAGATGATAAAACCATTGTGCTACAATATCAGTTAAAGTTTGTACAAAAAGCCTTATGGATACATCTTGATGTTATATGCCTAACACACCACATGCCACTACAAAGGCATTCAGATGTTCCTCTGTTGATTGTTTTCCATCTCCATTAAATTTGGGAAAATTTTCCCTTGCATTTTTATGCAAAGAATTGAGGTTAGCCCCTAAATTTAGAGGTCTTATGGCTGCACCCCAAGGTTGGGCCATTGGAAGAAAACTTATGGCAAAAGGAAAGATAGTACCAAAAAGGGTTAATGCTTGACAGACAGAGGATGTAGATGATTTAGGAGGATTAGGAGGTCTACTTCTAGCTTTTCTAATGTGAGTAGGAATATAAGGAAAATTTAAATTTTGCAATGCTTGAAAAGTAGAATCTTTAATTCCTTCTCTTTTTAAAGACCTTGTGTACCTTCTAGAATCTAGCTTATGATATAATAATTATTAACTTTGATGCTGATCTCAATATTTTGGCACTTTAGGAGGTTTAATTCCTTGTTGCATTTTCCACTTGTCTTCTTCTTTTCCTGAGTAAAAAAAATATTATATTATCAGCCAATTCTTCTTCTTTTTCTAATATTCTACTTGCCAATCTATAATCATTAATATTCTGATGAGAATGCCAAGTAAGAGTATTTAACTGGCTAATTATATCTTCCTGTTCATCTTGAAAACCAAGATTAGATTGTAAAATAGGAATTATATTTTCATGAGGAAGCACCATTGTTACCTCATATTAAGGCAACCAAATCAATTTCATTCCCCAGAAGAGTCACCAAAAAATTATTGGCTAACAGATTTGTCCTTATATGAAGATATTTAATTTTGATTCCATACCCTTCTCTAAAAAACAAATAAGTTAACAACAAATGGGTGAACTATCAAGACTAGTTCCCCTCTGAATTAAGGTACAACTCCCTTTAAGATTTTCAATGAATTTAAATATCTAGATACACTTTTAACTAGAAAGTGCTTAAAGGCAGACTAACATCCATACATCATTATGTTACAAATGTGAGATTTTATAACAACAATAGGTAACAGAATACACAAATTCTATTTTCAATAAATATTAAATAAATAAATGTATATATATTACTAAGCTAGTAAAGAATAAAACACATATAATGAATTGTCTAAATAGAAAAGTAATCACTATATGAAAGAAGGTTTCGCATAGAAAACCTAACTTCCAATACTCAAACACATAGATCCAAGTATGCAGTAATAAATTATCTTTTTCATTCATAGATGAAAATGTATCAAACAAACATCACATATATTACTAACAACAGTGGTTCAGTTTTCTAATTTTATAATTTCTTTCTCCCCTCTTTTTTTTGTCTCTTTTACAACCAAAAATATATATAGTTGCCATAAAAAATCCACCTATCAAACTAAACCAAAGTTGAAGTAACTCTGACCCAAATAGGATTTAGTTTTTACAAATTCAATAAGACCAAGTTTTGAAAGTAACTAAATAAATGAATAAAGAAACTATGTAAGTGAAGTCATTGTTGATGTGATGGGTTAGGATCTCCAAATTTTCTATGTTCAGTTGGGTAGACACGTTGAGCTTTCCACTCCTAAAATACTGTAACAAACTCCTAAATTTTTGAAAGATTGGGAATGCTGACATGTTTTATCCTTGCTTTCTAGATGTTTTCTTCTCTTCAAAATTTTCCCATCTTTTCTATGTGCTTAGGGAGTATGTTGATACAGTGAAAAAGAAGTGACTCTATCTTTGAAATCTAAGAGAATCTTTCAGTTGATAAGCTATCACTTTCTTTAATGAAGTTAATTTTTTCCCTAAAGGATTGAATCATAGCATTGATGTCTTTCTCTAGTTTTCCATCATATTTTATGTAATTGATATCAATTATCTATAGATCATGTTGTAATGACTGAATAAATTTAGTTATTTCTTTGATCATTTTTGTGATTTCTAATTGTCCTTGTCTAGATACTAAATTTATCCATTCAACATTTTTCTTACTTCCATATAATATATCTTCATCTAGTCCTATCAAGTTCTTTTCTGACAAATAATTTATTGTCCCATATTTCTACACTTCTTCAATTTGATTCATCATGCTCATCCACTTTCCTTCTTTTTTTATCCACAAAGTGTTTTGAGTTTTCAAATCTTCAACAGTGATTGTGGTCAGATCATATACATTTTTCAAATTATGAAAATATTCTATACCTTTCAAAATGATACCATCCAATCAACTATCAAATACTCTATTAATCATTTTGCCCCTGTATATTTGATCCAACATCCTTTGATTGACAGGAGATTTCAAAATCAAAAGACATGGGCATTTGAGAAATTGGTTGAGGATCTAGATTATGAATGGCATCAATATATTTTGCCATTGAATGCATAGTCTATTTTAACTCTCTTTTATCTTTTTCATCCTTCCAAGTTTTGATAACTATATTTTTAGTAGATTCTTCTAGATGATGCACATCAACATCATGTGATGCAATTCCAAGGTCTACCTTTTCAACTGTAAAATCTTGAATAGTAGGATCTTGAACTTATTCATTGGTTTTTGGTTGAGCAATTTTTGCATTCCAGTTCCCTATGTTTGGGTCAACATCTACCTTGGATGTCATTTTTAACTTTTTGGATTTAGGGGCTTTCCCTAAACATTTGCTCACCATATCTTCCAAGGGTATAGAAAATGGAACTAATTTCCTTTTATGACTGATTAAACTTTTTAGCCATTTAGGTGCAAAAGCCAAGGCTTCTCTATCAAGATTTGATTGATCAGAAGGTATAGTTAAAACAATCATCAATTTGATAGAATTAGAAGGAATCACTGTCTATTGGTCTATACTAACCTCTTCTGCCATTGGTGAATCAGAATATTTATCACCTATGACTTCCCTTGAATCCTCTTTGGAATTCAAATTGATAATCACTTTTTTAGAGATTTGATTTTTCTTCTTGCTCTAAGTCCTTGACTTGGTGACACGAGGAGGTAGGGTAGTCATAAGGGCCTTCTTAGATTCTTTGATGATAGGGTCCCTTCTATTTTTTGACTTGGAAGTACCTACATCACAGATAGAAATAGGCTAGTTAGATGAGTTTATTGGGAATGGAAATTCAATTATTGATGTACATTACTGGGAGACTATATTTTGAGCTCCTCCCATTTTCTCTCTCTCAGCCACTTTTCAGTTCTCCTTATTACTGGAAGAGTCTTGACTTCAATTTTATCTTCTTCACTTTTTTCTTAGTCAACTTATAGAATAGATGATCATTTTATTTGCTCAAACTATGGATCAATCACTTGTTCATCATTGTCAACAATTCCAAAAATCTCTATGTTTAATTTAAGGGTAACTATATGTCCTAAGGAAAGCCTGTACCATAGTCTTCTTCTGACCTCAAATTCATTTGAACAATCTTCCCAATAGTCTTCCAATTAGGGAATATGTGAAAACCCTGTTCCAAAATCCAAATTGTCTCTAATGAAACCTTTGCTATCAAATTGAGATCTGGCTATGAAGGATTGAAAATTGAATTTTATAAAGTCCAATTCTAAATTTAAAGCATTAGATGTTGTTTTTCAAGAATAACATCCAAGTTAAATAAGAAAAGATATTCTAGATTTATTCTTCATTGGGAATTTTTTATCTACATGTGATAATTGCCTGCAGATTTATATTAGCACAAATTGGTTAAGAACATACCTTGGTAACCTCAAGGGTTTACCATCAAAACCCCTAACTCTAATGTAAGTGAACATGGAAAATTGAATGAAGAAACTACCATAAATGTTAATCAGCTGCATAGCTTCTT
This sequence comes from Torreya grandis, assembly GCA_037957365.1. NCBI lineage: Eukaryota > Viridiplantae > Streptophyta > Pinopsida > Cupressales > Taxaceae > Torreya > Torreya grandis. Next base: position 296,595 of record JARHVA010003423.1, on the reverse strand, counting down.
TAGATAGCCTTTTATTGATATTTTATGATAGTTCAAAAGTCATTTTCCAAGTAAAGACATCATTGATTCTCTTGTAACCCTCATAACAATTACGCATTTGCAACTGTGGGTAATAGTCATAAAATTTATTGTCTTTAGCCAAAGGTGCATGTGGTAACCCTACCCATTGTCTCACAGATGCCAAGCAATAGAGGAGGTACAAAGACATATAAAATTCTCTATTTCCCAAATAATTACTTAAACCTTGATGTAAACATTTAGCTTCAATTTTTGCCTAATCCAACTACTATTCTCCTTCAAGGATCACCTATATGAAGAAGTACATCTAGCCTTCCCAATAATTAGCATGAGCATTACCTTTCAGTCTATGTAATAATACCTTGATATATTATACTTCTGGAATCATATGATTTTTTGTTAATGGTCTAGGCAATCTTGAACCTCCTTTTTGGAATTTCAAGAGCCAATTCCTAGCAACCACACTTTTATAAATTGCTTTCTTCATTGAAAAATAACCATAGGAAGAAGTAATACTAAGGTCAGATTATGGTTTCTTAAGAGGGATTCTCATCACAGACATTAGGGTCTATCTATTTATATGTATTAAAACATTACCATCTACAACCCTGATACACCTATTATAAGGTTCATATCTATTCATGCATTCAAGGACTAATTTAGGACATTGTATAGCCATGGGAAAGGCCACAGCTTCAACCATGCCACTTTTTTACTATTTTTTGCATCATAGGATTTGAAAAATGATTTCTAGCCCTTTCCTTAAAATCATCCCAATCATATTGGACCAGAGAAGTGTCACCAATTTTAGGTGGAGAACATATGAGACTAGGACCATGTTCGTAATCAAGATAAGTAGATTTCATGGCTACAAGTCAGAGAATATAATGAAAAGAGAAAGTTTTGAATTTTTAAACAATACTGTAAACTCAAAATATCCTTCTTTCCAACCAAGTAGAGGAAATAGCTTACAGTAAGAGTGAAACTCACCTTAAATTTATTTGAAATCACTACAAATTCAAGCAATCAAATATCTTATATCACCTGTGCTATTCTCCTTTGTATCACCCAATATGCTTGTTTACTAAATTTGAATTGTTTTCTCTTGATGCAAATATTAACTAGATCAAGTGATTAATTTGGGACAATACATGCTAAACATGCTTGATAAGACACGCATTTTGACATATGCATTAATGGCAAGCATATTTTACATGTGATTTAGATGAGTAATGATTATCTGTAACCTCATGAAAATTCAATTTTTTTTGCTTTTTAGTGATTTTTGGATATATTTTCCTCTAAAAATCCCACTAATTTTAACTTAGAGAAATCCTCAGGGCGAGATAAGAATATAGCTATTGAACCATTGAACCATTGAGAATTATGGTTCAACTTCGGGGTTCAATGATATGACATAAGTCACATAGATCGACCAATAGTCACATGATCTTTCCAAAAACTTTAGACTTTGATAGAACTGTTGAACTTTTTAGATATTGAACCATTGAAGTTTTGAACTCTGAAAAATGGTTCAAGTTCAACCGAAATGTTCAAAGACGTAAATAATATACAAGGGAATAGTGTATTTTTAAAAACATTGAACCATTGAACTTTGCTATGTAGGTTCAAATGATAGGTTTAAATGAAAGGTTCAAACAAAAGGTTCAAGTGATGGGTTCAAGCGATTTATTAGTTTAGAGAAGGGAACTGAGTGATCACAACTTTTTACAAAGAATCAAATATTAAACTCTTTAAACCATTGAAATCTTGAACCTTTGAACCATTTAACTGTGAAAAAGGTTCAAGTTCAACTGAAAGGTTTAAAGATATACCTAAAAAACACAAAGGACAAATAGTTTGCTTTAAGAAACTTTGAACCATTGAACTCTTGAACCGTTGAACTCTTTGAACTTCTTGAACTCTGAGGAAGATTCAAGTTCAAAGGTTCAATTGTTTTAAAGATTTCACACATAGGAAATGATAGGTGGGTGAACTTATTTTATGACAGAATTCACAAAGAATTGATTAAAGGTGACTCACAAACTAACAATAAGAAAAAAGAAAGAGAATATCATCATGTCACTATGATTGGTCTTCTCCATGAAATAAAATTTATTCTTTCAACACTTGTTGACTAATCCATGCAAACTTATTTATGTCGGGCAAATGGTGAGAAAAGGATAAATCTAAGGTCAATAGTAAGTGAGACATATATTCTATTTATTTATGTTTATTTAACTAATTATCTTTGATTTAATCAAGATTTATTCTATGGAGATGACCCAAACTTGAGCCTTCCAAAATGGAATGACATGACACATACCATAATGGATAAGCATGCAAACAAAATGGCAAAGGTGTATGTCTACATCATGATGACCTATGCATCTTTGGTACAATCAATTACATCATCAATAATTATAATGATGGGACATCATAAGGAGGTTATAATTGAAATGATAAATAACTATCATCATCAAAGTGCCACACCATCATTTCATCCAATTTTTAATAATTTGACAAAATGACTAGCACATTCCATAGAAATGTGAGGCACTGAACTATATAAAGTAATCATGACAAACTATAAGCTCATAAAGATATGGAGTTTCACACAAAACATTTAATTTTTATAGTCCTCAGTGATTTTTGCCTATAGATTTCAATAAAAATTGGTCTAAACCCTAATTTGAGTTAAATAAATAGAGTTGTCTATAAATCTAAGTAGAAATGGGACAAAAAATGAGATTAGAGCTGAAGAATGCAGCAAAGCTTCACAAAGACAAAGCTTTCATGGTATTGTTTAGAGAAAATGGCTGGCTACCTTTCATTGAAAAGTTCTAGGGTTTGTATGAAACAATGGTAAGAGAATTCATCACTAATCTCACCCCTGAGCTTTCAATTGTTAAAGGCATTGTTATTCCTATTTCAACTCAAATTATAAGTCAAATCATACAATTTCCAAAAGAAGAAATGAGAGCAACAGGCATAATTCCATTTAATGATTTAATTATTTAGTTTAATGGTAATGAGAAGATTGGGAATTTGTGTCTAATAAATTCCAAGGGAAAATCAAAAGGGATTAGTATAAATTCACTTCTTAAACCTTGAAAATCTATAGCCAAGTTGGTAATCAAGTATATCATTTATGAGGGGCAAAACAATCTTTAAGGAGGAGACGCCATAAAAATATTATTACACCTTAAGTATGGGAGGAAAAACCCTCATTACAAGATTAACCTCCCATCTTTATTAGATGGTGCCCTTCAAATTATGACTATAACTCCTAATGCTGCTCTTAGGTACCATGGCCTTATTCACCTAATTATCCAACATCACTTCCTTCAACAAGGATAAGAGGTCTGGGAGGAATTTAAAAATAGTGTAACACAACAAATTTCAAATATTCCTACATAAGAAACCTCAAATTTACCACAATAAAATTAATCTCCACCTACTGTATTAGTTTAGAAAACAAATCCAAATAAGAAATCACAGACTGTAGTCTCAAAATAAATCCCTTCTTCTTCTTCTTTAAGAAGAATCAAAAGGTCTCAAATCCTTGTAGTTTCAAGGTCCCCACATGAACCTCAAGAGTATATAGTGCAACCAGTTCCCTTATCAAGAAGAATAAAATTGAAATGAAAGGTTACTACAGAACTTGATAAGACCAAGGGTTTGATAATTAAGAAGGAAAGACAACTGAGTGTAGCTAAGAGAGTGACCAAAAGAAAGAGAAGGTTAATTTTGATAGATGAAGATGAACAAGAGGCCACAAACATTCTAGATAGTCTTAAAAAGGTATCTCATTCCCCCATAAATCAAAGTATCCCTAAAATTGTAAATTTTGAAGAAATTCCTTTCGAAAGGAACTCTTTAATCATAATAGAGGAGCCAATTCCAGGAGAAGAGCCAATCATGGTAGAGGAATCAAGTATGGCAGAATAACCACATGTTTTAGTTAAAACTACAATGAATAAAGGAAAAAATATATGCACAAATGAGAAAGGAGAGTCATCTAATCTAAATGATCCTATTATGCAGTTAACCTTGAAGCTTTCTCAAGTTAAAGCTCTAAAGAAACAACAAATAACTAACATTGCTAACTTGATCAGTCAATTGTAGAATAAGGATCATCTCAACTCATCGTTGGTGAAAAAAATTGACACATCATCTACCAATCATGTAGTAAAATTTTATGGATTAGAAGAAACAATAAAGAAAAATGAAAGTGAACAAATAGACCTCTAGATCTATGTAGAAAATCTAAAAAAGGAGAATAAAAGATTATAGAGTTTGGTAAACTCTTCCAAAACACCTTCTAATATTTCACCTTCTCCTCCTAAGGTATTTGTTGACCGAATTTGTCAAACAAGTTGTCTAGGTATTCCTACCTTAAAAATTCTAAATCAAATTGAAGAAGAATATTCCATACTTAAACAGAAAAATGAATTTGCAACTTCTTCAAATAAAATATTAGAAAATGAAAAGAAAAAATTAGAAGCTAAGGTCCAAGATTTAAAATAAAATTTGTAAGATGCATGCAAATTAGGAGAATCTCTTTTAGCATGTATGAATCCTTCTCCTACATATATTTTGTTTTTATTTGAATAATTTACATATAGAAGCTTCTAAAAATCTCTTGTCATCTTCCTTACAAGATTTTATAGCCAAAAACATTTCTATAAATTTTCTATAATGCTTAACCTGATGAGCAATATTTGCTTTGTGAGTTTTATTTGCATGATTTGATCATAGGAGACCATGGTAAAAATAAGTTCTTGATAAAACTTCATGTAGGAGAAGCTCAACAGAGGGCACTGAATTCTACATTCAAAAATCAACTAGCATGGAAAAAAAGATTTAAGGAGTATACAAATCATGCTAAGACTACAAGATTGTGTATCAGACCAATGTTTCATATCCTTAGATTGATCAGAAAGAATTTTAACTATGTTTGTTTAAGTGATGAAGTTAAAACTCATTATTTAAAATCTTTATATGATTGTGCTATTTATTTTGACTTATTTTGAAGATAGAGTTTTGATTCAATGGTGATAGCAAGTGTGAAAAGGTGGGACCAACTTTCAGTGTCTCTTAGAAGATGAGAGGTCATGTATCCAAATAACTTAAGATGGAGTATGAGGAGAGCTACCTCAATTTTGGAAATATTAATAAAGGTAATAAAATATGGGGGAGAAATGAAATGGATTGGCATGAGATATAGACCCCCTTTGTTGATCATACCTATTCTAGGATGGCAAAGTTGGGCTCCATAATTAGAGGAAAAATTAAATATATGGAAATAAATGATTCAAGAACATCAAGGATTTACAAGCAATTTAGACAAGCATATAACAAATGAATTTGATGACTATGATTTGAGTCAGAGTTTGGAAAGTAGATGTAAGACCTACAAATACAAGTGAATGTTTGCAATTGGACTTACAAAAGGTAAAGCCTAGGAGAGATGATGAGCTCCGAATATGGCTCATTATTGACATGTTATTTCCCTCAATTCATCTCTATAAGGATATTATCTTATGCAAATAATAGATTGTTAGATAGCTATTACATGGAAAATAGATACTTGTCTTGTTTATATTGAACTAAATACTAAACCTTTACTTTGTCATTAATGTCTAATAAATAGCATGTTTTAGTAATTTTTATGTTAAAGAATGCTCAGGAAGAAGACATAACTGATGTATAGTGAAAGTTCAATTTTGATCTCCATCTGGTAGAACTATGAGCTCACACAAAATGAATCTACAGACTCTATAGGCTTATTTCTATGGACTCCACAGGCTTGTTTCTCAAACTCTGTACGCTCATTCCTACCAACTCTACAGGGTCAGTTCCATGGATTATGTAAAGACAAATCTATAAATGGGGAAGATGGTGGCCAAATAAGATGAGAGATAATCATTCCAGCTGGAGTCAAATAAGGAAAATACTCTCCTGCTATTTTGAAGGATTTGATTTTGATAGAGTTGAATCTATTTGGATCTTAGGACTATTATAGGATAACATATCTATTTCATCAGAATAATTGGATCTCTTGGAAATACAATCTCCTATTTTTGGATGAGTGGATCGACCAAGGAATCCTATCTCTTTACATCCTATTTGAGTTGATTATATTAGTATAAAATGTAAGATTTTGTTATTAAAAAAATGATAGATGAAAGATACATACAAGCATATTATAGGTTTTAAATAGATTGTAATCATTTCAATTTTATTAATTATCACTTTACTTTCCAACATTGATTAATATTTGTTCCTGAGTCTGAGAGGAGCAAGGGCCCACTCTCCTTAGAGCTAGGAATTGTGTACGGTACTTATGTTATGTTATATTAACTCTTTGTTATAAATAATAAAAAAATTTCTAATATTTGCATTCATTCATAAAACATCAAAACAAATTCATAGTTCAAAATACATTTCCTTATTCTAAAGTCATTTCCTTTCTAAACAATGTGTGTTTTCTTTTACAACAAATGTGTGAAGAAAATTTTATTTTTAAGTTAAACATCTTCATTTCCATGCAAGCATAAATAGGAGTGTGATTTTAATTTCAAGCAAAAGAGTGGATTCATTTGATTAAGTAGTTACATCTTTTCATTTTCAGCAAAAGAGTTAATCAAGTAGTTTAGGACACATTTCTTTCATTGGTCAAATTTAGAATAGGACCATCAAACACTCCCACAAGAAGACTTCTAGATATACCATCCTACACCTTACTACAGATAGCTTTGGACACCAGCCCTAGTTGATAAGACATCAATTGAACATTGATTAAATGGGAGTTGAATGACACTCATAAAAATGAACAATATATTATATGTATAAATATATCATTACCAACAAAATAAATGAATTGTAACACAAATGTATAAAGGCACTTCATTTAAGTGAAAAATCTACTTGTATCTTATATTTTTTGTATTTACAATTAGAAGCAAAACACATTACATTATTCAGAGAATTTAAATGCATCACCACCTAATCAAATAAAACATTTATAATTTTGGTAATAAATTGACAATTGCATTATTACCATTCTTAAATTTTGGTAATGTCATAATTGGATAGGCTAAATAATTATTCAATATTATTCCATTATCTAGCTTAACTCAAGATTATTAAAAAAAATATTCAACTCAGAATAATTACTTAGTTTAACTAAATAAGTACTGCTTACCTATCATATTTATGAATATTATAAGCCTATTATTTCACTTTGTATTTGGAATATTATTCCATTTATCTAGCTTAACTATCATATTCATATCTAGTTTAATTTTTTATTTTAACAATTATTTCATTATTTGCTTAAGTAGAAAATTGATTTGAATAATACATATTTAGATTGACTATTTATAAGTAAATTTTATCGCATATGATAATTGTTATTCAAAACTAAAACATTGACTGCTACGAATATATAGGTTAAGTTGTTAATATATAAATATTGACTTTCCTCTTTTCTTAAAAAGCTTGCCTCTTTATTATTATTATTAATTTTATTCTATTTTTTAAGCTTGCTATTATATATATATATATATATATATATGTATGTATGTATGTATGTATGTATGTATGTATGTATGTATGTATGTATGTATGTATGTATGTATTATATTATTTCTTAAATATAAAATCAATATAATTATTTTATTTATTTTATTCCATTATTGCCACTTTATCCTAATTTATATATATTTATTAAAATACATTTACTAATTAATAATATGGATTAATGATATATAGTCATTTAGTACAAATAACTAATCATAATAACTTGATAGCAACACGATTAATAATAAATCATTAATATTATTTTAATAAAAAATGGTAAATCACATGTTATTATCTAATCCAAATTTATAACAACCACAACACAATAGGATAAGATCAATTTCATATAAACATAAATTTGAACTAAACTAACACACATATTCAATCATCTAAATATAGACAATCATCAAGACATATTAATGCTAACTATTCAACTATGCATATAAAATGTACTCACTAATGTGGTGTGTGTAGGGTTCTATCCAATACTCTATCATCCCTTAAGATCTCCATCTATGTCACCCTCTCCAATTATGATCTACCTCCATCATGCTCTGAGGGATGTATCTCTCTTGCATCCAATTCATGAAAATCAGGTAGTTAGCCCATACATCTTTACATAAATACATCATAAACTACTACTGAAGTAATAAATCAATATGATCATAATGTAATAATATACACTAAAATAAACTCATATAAATGAAATAACTATCCCATTTAACTCATAACTTATTTAATAAATACCAAATCAAATTTCCAACTATAAACATCTATGAAAAATCAAATAAGTTTGCTTAGTGAGGAAATCAAGATGTAAACTAGTCCCTCCTAAAGTTGCTCAAAATCATAATGAAACTTATTATAATATAAGTTTATAATTAAAAACATTATTCAATACAAAAATAACATAGTATGAAGCATCAAATCAAGCAAATAAATGTGAAAATTAGTTATAGAACTCATGATAGTCCTCCCAAGTAGCACTATCCTCAGAGTATTGGTCCCACAAGACTTTACACTTTGACATATCTCTATTACATACATGAAGTTTGAAAGTTTCAATTACTATGATTAGCTCTACCATGACCACCCTAGGATCCAAAACCTACAAAGCATTCCAATCCAACACATGTGAAGGATCAACTATATACTTTTTAAAATAAGAAACATGGAAGACATTATGTAATAAAACTAGACATGATGGTAATACAAGCCTATACTCTATAACGTTTACCACTTATAACACCTCAAGGTCCCATATATCAATGTAAGTTTTATTGATTTCTTAAATTTAATTGAGATCTTATATGGCTTAACCTATAAGAAAAATTTATCACTTACTAAAAGCTACCTATCTATTCTCTTTATATCAACATAACTATTCTTCCTATCATTAGTTTTGGCCAATATTTACTTGATTATTCTAACTTGATCTTCCATTTATGAAAGCATCTTAGGTCAAAGACTAACCAATCCTCTAATCTATCCTAACTGGTTGGTGTCTTGCATCTTCTTCCATTGAATGCTTCAAATGGTGCCATCTTCAAAGCTAATTGGTATGAGTTATTAAAATAAACCTTAACCAATGGAAGATAATCTTCCCACTTTTGTTGATGATCCATGAAATACATACAAATAAGATCCTCTAATATCTGATTAACTTGCTCAGTCTGACCATTAGTCTTTAATTGATATGCAATGCTAAAATTTATTTGCATACCCAAAGATAAATTTAGAGTTACTTAAAACCTATAAGTCATCTTTGGATCATGATCTAAAATCATCTTTTCTATAAATCCATGCAATCAATACACTTATTTTACAAATCTATATTTAATAGTAAGTGTATCATCTATAAAATTATCTATTATAAAATGAGCTAACTTGGTTAGTTTGTCAATTACTACCAAGATCATATCATTCTTATTCTATGACACTAGTAATTCTTAGACAAAATCCATACTAATCACCTTCCACTTCCATTATATTATATCATGTGGATATTATAGTCCAGTTGGATATACATGTTTAACTTTCACTTACTAACACTCTAGACAATGTGGCACAAATTCCACCACATCTTTCTTGATTACCTTCTAAAAATAAAGTGGTCTAAGCTTTTCAATAAGCTTGGTTACACCTAGATGTCCTGAATATGGGTCATTATGTAGTTCTTTTGGCACTGTGATTTACAGATTCTCTAGATATGGTACATACATCCTTACATTGTAACACAAAATACTATCACTCTATAATATAAATCCTTTATACCTAGGATTATGAACATTCTCAATATTGATTTTATGACTTGATCATAGAATTCATCTCTTAATGAGAAATAGACCACTCGATCCTTGAAAGTACTCCTGATAGTAGCCATGGTTGCTATGTATCTCTTGTGACTTAGGGCATCAACTACTTTATTTCCTTTCCTTTGATGTAGTTGATATCACAATAATAATAATACAAAAACTCTTGCCAGCATCTCTAATGAGCATTTCAATTTGGTTGGGTGAAAATGTACTTGAGTTCCAAGTTATTCATTTTGAGCTCAAATGATTTTCCCAATAAGTAATGCTATTAAACTTGTAAAGTATGCATAATTACTATAGGATATAGATCATGAGAGGCATAATTCACCTCATAAGGCTTTAACTTCCTTGATTCATAAGATACTACTGCACCATCTTGTATAATGACTCCTCCTAGTCCATCCCCAAATATATTTGTGATCACTAAAAATTGACCATTGAGGTCAGGAACTCTTTACACTGGTGTTAAAGTAAGCATTTTTTTTAATTCTTGAAAATCTACTTTGCACTTATCTAAATAGATTAAAATTTGGTTCTTTCATTGTAGAGAAATAATTGGATTAGCTATGTTATAAAAGTTCATAACAAACTTCTTGTAATATCCCTCTAATCCCATAAAAATCCTTACCTCATGCACATTATATGGTGGTGGACATTCCATAATGGCTCTTATCTTTGTTAGGTTTACCGATATACCATCCATATAAATAATATATCTTAGATATTACACTCTCTCATAGAAAAATGCACATTTAGATAATTTGACATACAACTTGTGCTTCCATAACAATTTTAGAACCAATTCTAGATGTTGCATATGCTCTTCTTCATTCTTAGAGTATATAATAATGTAATCAAGAAATACCAAAATAAAGTCATCTATATAATCTCTAAACACATTGTTCATGACATTCATAAATGCTGTTAGAGAATTTGTCAACCCAAATGGTAAGACTATGAACATGTAATGCCCATAACAAGTTTTAAATGTTGTCTTCAGAATATCTTTATCCCTTATTCTTAGTTGATGGTTGTAGGAGGGATTACAAATAGGATCAATTCAAACAATAGTAATGAAAACTCACAAAATAATGTATAAAATTTGACATTCTAAGCCAACCTATTCATGTGGGGTTTCCTAATGATAATGAAGAAAAAATTGAAAGATAGAAATATTTGTTACCTTCCCAAATCAATTTCACCACCCAAGAGTGGCTCCAAGTATGTTCTCCCCTTGATCTAATGCTCTTGTCTTTGTTAAAAATGGCTTATTTGTTCCTCCATTTCCTTGAGAAAACTATGCATAACCTAGGCTCAATATAAGAAATATCTAATCTATCCTATCAAATGAAGCTTTAAAATAACACAAATGATCAACACAAAAGGATGTGGAGATAATTATGCATTATAACTCTACAATTTTTAGCTTAAGAAATGGTGTTTTATGCCCTTCTATTTATAGATTTTGGAAATGGTCTAAGATCAACCATGACCATCAATATCAATATTGAGATGTGTTTCCATGGATTAATATAATATTTATAACTACATCCATAAACAGACTAATAATTATTTGGGAAGAAGGGGCATTAATTAGGCATGGATGCCCATAATTTAGATATTTTATGCATTTATGGCTTATCGATGCCACCCCATAGATGATGTCACTAGGTGATGTAAAATATTAGGAATCAATTTCCAATATTAAAAAAATCAATAACATCCATGAAAAATCCACTTAAGTTCTTGATTTGAATTAATTAGCCTTAAACAAAATTAATCAATATTTGTGTAATTCTTTGGAAATTTGCCCTCAATTAATTAAAATGGTCAAAAAGTCATATTGGTGGGTCATAATTTGATTCAATAAGAATTGGAAGGTGATTTTAGATGTGTTAGAACCGTATTCCCATTTAGGATGTTGTCAACACAAAATAATAAAGGTATGTGATGTGCACTAATGAATTACAGGAAAATAGTGATCCAATATGCAAAAAAGTGAAATCATCATTTTTACTTGAAATGAATTGATCAAAGTCAGGATCACATAAAATGCATTGCCCCATTTATGGATACAATGACCTAAATTAGAACTTGTATATGACAAGACTGAACCATTTCACTCATTTTTAGTGATTTTGACCTAAAATGGGCATTTGAGTGTAATTCGAGTAAGATTGACAATTTCAACACAATGGTGTTAGAAATTAGATATTTAAATTTTACAACTATTTGAGAAGGCACAGTGAGACATTCAGATGAAGCAACATCTTTTTAAAGAAAAAAGTTATCAATAAAAAATTATAAATGACCCATGATGCCCCCTTGAGAAGACATATTAGGATGAAAGATAACTATGGACTCTCAAAAAGAGAGGGAAAGTGAGAGACTAACCAATGGAATAGATCATGTCTAGATGAGATAATTCTTACACATGTGGTCACCATCAATGATCAAAATGTAATTAGAGGTATAATGGGCCCAAAAATGGGGGGAATGGGAAGGATTCAATCTAAATATATAAGGGACACACTTTGAATGCACCTAATTTAAGAGTGAAATCTACACACTTATGGCATTGATCAATCCCTAGATAAGTTTCACACTAAAGCATTGCCATCATGGACAAAAGTGTGGAGAGCTTGTAATTAGAAGAAAAGGAGAATGTGGTCTCCATAAAGAGTAAATAAAAAGTGCCCCATTAGATTAGATTTGATCATGATAAGATAGTTGTGCCCTAGCAGGGCTAATTTTGGTCATTGATAAAGAATAAATAATGGTCTTTCCTTTGTAGGGATGATTTAGATTTATGACCTGGTTTAAATGTTGTGCCCCATCATGGGTGAATTGGCAAGCAATTATCTTAAGGGTATAACCTAAAACATAGATTAAAGAGAGTAAGCATAAATATAGATGCGATGGTGGAATGGTTGCTAGAACATAAAAAACCATGTATATGAGTATGCACAAAGTGATGAAATATATGAAAATAAGAATGAAGATGGTTGAGCTAATCTTAATAGAAATTGAGCACTGCCTACATAGTTAAAATAGACCTCAAGTCAACATAGTTCACCCAAAAATTGGAGAGAATGGAATGAAGGATGATGAAAACTGACCAAAACTTTATTAAACTCATGATGTATGCAAAGAGATGCACATCTAAACATTTATTCAGGTGCCAAACCTATTGATCCTAGTTTATGCATAGTGATATTGAGATCTATTCATCAGAGCTATGTTGATGTTAAAAATTGAGTTTAGATCACAAAGTAATTAATACAAAAAAATGAATTAGGCATCACAAGCATGAATAACTCATAATGACATTTTATTTTAATTTCATGGAGCTGATTCAAATGTGAATACCTATAACTAAGGATAATGGTAAACAATGACCAAAACCAAAGTTACAACTATTTACATTTAAATAAAAAAGTAAAGACAAATAAAAAAATAAACATAAATAAACCTAACTTAAAATCAAGATATGAATAATCAAGATTCAATTAGGATAAATAATGTTTAAAAACAAAACATGGACATCTTAACAACATGATATCAAGATATAACTAATCGAGATCCATGTGGATCATTAAGATGTTTTAAAAAAAAACAAAGAAGCAAGATCAGACAGGAAAAAAATATATCAAATAACACCAATAATAATCAAATAAATAAAAAGATTTAAGAACAACTTCATAAGATCAAGATATAAATAATCAAGATCCATGTGAAGCATCAAGATGTTCTTGAAAATAGAAGAGAAGAGAAAAAACATACATGAAAACACAAGACCAAGGTGAGACAATAAGTAATAAAAAGAGAAAAGGAGAATACATAAATGGAGAGGTGAAAAATCACAACAAACCACCAAGAAAAAATAAGAAACATCAATAAAACTCAAATAAACACACACAAACAAAAATAAAGTATGATTTAAACATAGTTGTTCATATATAGGTAGTAGAGGCATTACTTTAAACCACAACATAACAAAGGACAAGGACACAAAAGTTGTTCCCTAATTAAAGAGAAATAATGATAGAAGAAATGGGAGAAGAGAAGAAAAGGAAGGGGTTGGTCAAGGTGACTCCAAATCTATAATATGAGTGGATGTTGCTACATAGTTTCATGGATGCATGTTTCAACATGAACTTCAGGTCAAATGGAGTTCTCCTAGGAAGTGGGAATAAGAAAAAGGTGATGACCAGAACATATGATTAATGTTTTATAAGAAAAGGGAAGACTTGACAAATGAAATTAGTCTTGCAAAATGCCAAGAGGGACAAGATGACTTGCAAAATGACAAGCCAATGGGACTGAATTTACTTGCAAAATGATGAGCATGACATGGTGGGACACAAGATAATGATATTGTAAAATGGCAAGTGTGTGGGATAAGATGACTAACATAATATAAAGTCATTAGGATAAAATTATTGAAAAATGCCAAGAGCAAGAGGATCAAAATCTACAAAAGTGTAAGACAATGATTTTGTTCTTTTATAGATCATTTTCTAATGTTTTTGGGATAAAATATGTACAAAGGGGGAGAAACTAGTCAAGGAGATGCTCATCTGAGAGTAGAAGTTCAAATAAATAACTAAGCCAGCTGCAATGACCTATGTGAATATAAATAATATACTAAGGGAAGTAATTAAGAGCTCTAATAATAACTAAAGTTAACTATAATAGCACATGCTCACAAATCAACAAGAACGAGGATCTTAAAAAGACAATAATGTTCACCAAAGAGAAGAAAATGTAATATAGAAAAATGTGCAAAAAAAAAAACTTTGAAGAACCATGTGGTAGGCAAATATCCTAAGCTAAAAAGGTGTTCTTGCTCACTTATTTTTAGAAAAATCTATGAAATACTATCTTGGCTGAACTACTTTATAGAATTGGTATTAAAGGTGTTCATAATGTTGATGAGACATAATGAAGATGATAATTGGTTAAAGGATAGAATTTTTTAGGTTACAACAAGCCCATGACATAACAAAGAATGTGGTTCTTGAAGAGAATGGTTCAAAGAATAGGGTCTAATAGATGGTCAGTCTAGGGTGGGATAAAGAATGAGGTTCTCAATGAGAACGGTCCAAAGAATATGGTTGTTAGAGAGAAAGGCATAGGGTAGGATAAAATGTGTTTAGAGTACTAATGATTAAAATTTTTCACTATCCATAGTCATAAAAGTAATAGGGATTATGCGAGAGTGGTCCATGATAGTATAAAATGGTGGGATAAAATTACTTTAGCACAAGTTGCCCCCAATTAAGGGGTCTTGTAGACAATGGTTCAAATTTGTTCATGTGTAGAACCTTTTAAGGTGAATAATGTTCACGGGATATGAAATTTATTCAACATTCAATTTAGCCAGTTGATATGCCCCTAATCCATAGTTTTACATGATAACAAATGGTCTTAACCAATTAGGTTAAAACTTACCTTTTTTCTTACATTCAGTGTTTGTGTTATTTTGGTTCTCTTTCAAGACCAAATCACCAATCTCAAACTCTCAAGGGAGAATTCACTTGTTGTAGATTTTTCACAATCTATTTTGATAGGCCTACAAGTTTTCTATGGTAGCCAAACACTTACCATTAAGAAATTCTATTTCTTCCAGCCTTGAAATTCTATAGTCCTTATCATCTTCAATATGTTCCAGTGATACTCGTAATGATGGTAGTTTTATCTCAATTAGGATAATATATTCTGTGCCATAGACAAGGGAGTATGGAGTGGCTCCTATTAAGTTCGATGAATAATTCTATAATCTCATAGGGTAAGAAATATTTTCAAGTGCCAATTATGGCCAACATTATTGACAATCTTTTTTAAAATGGATAAAATTGTTTTATTTGATGCCTCAGCTTGTCTATTACCTTATGGGTTATATGGATTTGAATTCTTGTGATTGATCTTAAATTTTGCATAAAGAGATTTTACATCTTGGTTTACAAAAGATCCAACATTATGGGATATAAGGTGAGCTGGGATGCCACATCGATAGAAATATGATGCTAAATGAATTTGGCTATTTGCTTCTTGATGATATAAGTGAGAGGAATTGCCTTAATCCACTTAGTAAAGTAATCAATAGCTATTATAATGTACTTATGTCCATCTGAATATGTTGGGTTTATTTTATTGATGAGATCGAGGCCCCACATTGAAAAAAACCATGGTGTTGTGATTGGCTATAGTGGTAAAGAAGGTGTGTATATTAAATTTCCATGTTATTAACAAGGAATGCACTTCCTTATAGAATTTCAAGCATCAATCTTTGTAAAAACCAAAATTACATCACACACACGTGCATAACTCCCTATGTCAAAACCCCCTTAAGCCCATTTCCAATAAAAATAATTAGCCTCCTTAACCCATGCTTTTACCCCTCACACATTTAATTAATTTAAAATACTTAATTAAGTTAATTAAAAACCCTTTATGCCACCTTACCTAGCCACCTCACCCTAAGACTGATTATCACTTGATGAGTCACCTCAAGACTTAGTCCCCTCACCCTAACTACCCAAGGCTTAATCTCACCTTAAAACTAAATTCCTAACAAACTACATCCTTTTACAAATCCTATTTTTACCATTTTGTAATTGGTGCCACACTTAACATGAAGAGCAATAGAAAACATGCCAAAAATAGTAAGTTTTACCTATTCTAAAGCAACCAACATCATTCAACCCATGATCAACATTAATGGGATTGTAGACGTTGGTTATATAAGCCAAACTCTAACATGATATTTAAGTCAGTAGAAATAAAGAAAATTCATTCTTGTTTGCATCCAAGCTCTTAGCATTCAACTTTCAACATCTTGGCTTACTTTTATCCTATATAAGTCAATCCAGATTGAGAACCAAGCTCATGAGGACCAATAGCACCCACTTGTTTTCTCTATTCAAGGCATTGATTTGGATTACCTAATAGGAACCATCCATATAACACTTATCATTTAGTCACCACTGCAACTAAGTATATCAATTATTCTATAGGTCTTTTACACTGCCACTTTCTTATCAATTTGTCTACTATTCACTATTTTACCCATCCCTAACCAAGCTCCCATGAGGGAGTTATAAAGATTTTCTACTTGTTTTTCCTTGACCCAACACACCAAAACTTTGACCAGCTACATCTAAACCATACCCTCTCTTTCTCATAACTCTCCCCAATCTCCTAGAGTTGACCAAAACCATTTCCCAAACCTAAAAAAGCCTTATATAAACTCTTAGGCAATTATTTCCCCTCCCGACCTCAATAGCCTAACTGACATCGGTCACCTTCACCCACTGACCTTGATAGTATAGCTGATATCGGTCACTTCCTTATTGACATCGACTACTATGGATTTCCTAACCTCACTAAAACCTACCTAAACACCTTCGAAAATACAAACAAATATACCACTTGCACCCTATTACTTTTTGCTACACTCAAGTTGTGAGTAAATAGTAAACATTTATCTCTTTTAGCCTCTCTTTACCTATTTTTTAGTTAAATATTACTCTTTTGTCTCTCAAAAGTGGACTATCATCTCTAAGGAAGTTTCACACTTCCTAGAACAAGCGCATAGCTTGGAAACCTACTCATTTATTTGCTAACAAACATTTTGTGGTAGTGCTGTCTTATTTATATATAGTCCTCCCCAGCCAAAGATAAGTGCTCAAAATGTCTATATACACTGTACAAACTAATCCAGGGTCATTCTAATCACTTATCATTCTTTTCTATTTTTCTTTAGAGTAGAAATAAACAAAATTTAGTGAAACATTTTTGCCATGCTCGATGGGACCCTGGAGTTTTCCTTGGGTTCATTTATTATTTCAAGAATTAATTTAGGTGCATTATAGTGAAAAATTCATTTCTTACACTTTATCTTTATCTTCTCTTAAAATAAAAATTCAACATTTTATTTTCTATTTAAAGTCAATAAACTAAAATTTTCTTCTTTTCTCTTTGCCTCTAAAAGTAATTTATCACTTTCATTACAAGTTAAAAAGAATCTCTTCTTTATTTATTTCTTGTATGCACATTAGGATAGTGAAGTTCATTCTATATTCCTTTTTCATCTTTGCTTTCATTCAAATCTAAATATTTTAGATTTGGGTTTAAAACTTACTGCATTTCATTATTTGCTTGCTACATATTAACTCACCTAGTTAATTACAAGTATTATGAATAAATTATAGTTCACCTATGTTACATAATCAAATCACACAAACAAATAAAAATATAAACTCACCTGAGACAAGGCTCATTGAGATTTCATCAGCTGGTGCATTACCTTACCCTACCTAGCTATCCTACTTGGATTTCACCACCAAGGGGAGAACCCACTTTGTTCTCTGGTGGAGTATAAACTCTAGACAGAAGGTATATTTTGGCTAAGCAACCTAGCTTGGCCTTAGGTCTATGAAGTGTGGGGAGAAATCCCCTATAACAAGCCATGTACCTAGTCTAACATAGATTTCTTCTTAAGTACTAAAACTAACCTAAAACTAGCTTTTAGATTGCTTTCTAGTACCTTTGATAACCAAATTTTTATTCTCACTACCTGATTAAGGCACAATCTAGCATGAGACTAAAATTAATCTCTAAGAATTAATAGTTGTTGGTTGTATGTTCTTTTTATTCTTTTCTATTATATTTTATATTTTGGAGTTGGTAAGGATGTTTTCCTATTGATTCATAAAATCAACACTATTTCTAATACTTAGTCTATATAACCTATTATATCAAGTTTTTTAGTGTTCTTCCTTCTTACATAGACCTCTTGCATCTACCATTTTACCTAGTTTCAACTTCTAGGTTTCTAAAACTTTGGTTTTTCCATATATCATAGTGATCAACATCAATTAACTATATCGACATTAGTTAACTATACCAACATCAATAGAGTTTATCTATCAACATCAGTTAAACCCATCGATGTCGATAAAATATTACTACTGACATCAGTCAAGCGATTGATGTTGGTGACTATGTAATTTTATTTACTCAAAATAGAAAGCTAAAACAACCCACTTACCTATACTCAAACCTAGTTTTTCCTTATTCTATCACTAATACAGGGTAGTAATACTATTTATACTTCCTCTTACATGGTATTGATGTGATCTCAAGCCAAAATTCTTATCAATTACACAAGCTGGCAACCACTTCCACCTTCCCCTCTCGTTGTTGAGTTTATCATGGAGGATACTTCAGATACAGAGCATACATCCAACCCCAACCAAAATTCCCATTGTGCTTAAAGGAGATGAATATTTTTCTAAATTTCTTGATTGCAATGTGGTATCCCTTCAGCATTACCTTACCATGAGCTAAACCCACAATTCTTTGGCTGACCCAATCTATTGTATGCCAACCTATCTAATGGAAACAACAATAGTTTTAGCTACCTCCACTATTTTACCTATGGTTACTAAAACAACTCCTTCAATAAGTAACCCAAACATAAATAATGTCCAAAGTTTATCATCACCAACTACCCAATCCCACTTACACCCTGGCATGACTTCCCTTCTTTCACAACCATAAGTAGTTCAGTCAAGTCTTACCCCATTATAGAAGTTAGTGGTGCCTATTCCATCTACTCTTGCACCTATAATTACCCAAGTTATGACTCACCCTTCATCTAGTATAACCATGCCAATAACCCAACCTAAAATAACAACAACCAACTAAAGCATAGTCTTTAACCCAATGGGACAAGCCCCTTTTCTTTTTGCACCCCAGCCTATGACTCATTATGTTTCCCCAACACAACCTCAGCAAGCTATGCCATACACTCCCTCTACTTCCTATCAGGTTCCCTATAATTTATGAGGTATCCCCCAAACTAATCCCCCTCTAGACCTCATTAAGATTATGATGGATAAGATATCTAATCTAGAGACATCCATTTCTGACTCAAAGAATGTACTATCTTATGATCATATATGTAATGAACCCATCCATATTTTTGTGCCTATTCACTCCTATCTAATCCAATGATAAATCCCTAAATTTATTTGTTTCTAGAGTAAATAGGAGCCGTAAAAACATTTATAAACATTTAGACATGCTTGTTATTTAATAGGGCATGATGATGCATTACTACTTCATACTTTCCCTATGTCTCTTTTAGGTGTTGCCTTAGATTGGTATAGCTCTATAATTCAACACTCCCATTTCTCATTTACCCAAATCACATAAATATTCCTAGACCATTTCTATATTAACATTTCTAAAAAGGTTTCTATAATAGACCTTTATTCTATCAAATAATTTGATGATGAATCTATCACATATTTTTTTACTCACTGGAGAGGCTTGATTAATCAACTCTCCTTCTCCTTACCCCAACCTCAGCTTATTTATCTCTTCTCAAGGGCATGTGATAAACACATCTCATCCACACTTTGAGTAAAAACTTTCTACACATTTGACGAGGCCTTTAAAATGGCATGGAAACTTGAGATTTGTACTAGAGACAAAGGCAAAGTCAAGTTGTGTAGTAAGAACCCCAATTCCAAATTGAATGACTCCTCCTCTTCTAAAACTTCTCCTTTTAACCAAAAATCTAAAGGCTTTGCCAACACAGTGGTTGTTAAGTCAACTTCTTCTATGACCATAAACTAATCAACTTCCCAAAATCCAACCAAGCAATTCCAACAATGGTATGAACAAAGACAATACACTCCCATTGGGGAGTCATATGCATCCATTTTGGAAAAAATGATTGCAATAATGTGCCATAACCCTTCCTCAAATCAAACCTCCTATACAGTTTGACCCCTCCCATCCTATTCAAACTTGGTATAAGGAAGATGTGTTTTGTGGCTACCATTGAGTTAAAGGCCATAATTTTAATAGCTATAAGACAATCAAGAACATTATTTAAGACACTCTTGATAGGGGTGATCTCATCTTGGATAATCCTAATGCACCCCCTAATCAAAGTATGGATGTGTTCAAACACCCTTTTCCTAACCATTCACCCAATCAAAATATTATTTAGACCACAACTAACTTAGGTGATCATAATATCCATATAGTTAATGTGGTTTTTCCTTTACCCCTAGTTCAACCTCCCCCTCAATAGGAGACACCCATTTCATTGACTCCTTCATCACATTTAGTGGTATTTGTTTTGCCCATTCTTCCTTCTCAAGTAGAAGAGCCTATTTCACTCGTTCCATTCCCTCATGAGGAAGAGACTTATTTACCACTTCTTTTACTACCTAAGGAACCTGTAATACCAATTCCTTTTGCACAAATATTACCTATCCTCTTACCACTTGAAGACCACACCCTACCAATCCTCAACCACATGTTGAAGGGAGCATCATTCATGTGTTATACCCTCTTAAGTAACCTTCTTCACCTATCTCTCCTCCACTAATAGATAGTAGTACCCCAACCACTCCACCTTTGAACCTAGAAGAGCCAGTATTATCTACTCCCACATTAGATGAGAGACATATTGTACCTACTCCAATTATACCACTCTTACCCCTTATTTTACCTATGGAGGATCATACTTTAATCCTCACCCACACATTGAGGGAGAAATAATACCTATGCTTTATCCCTTGAATAACTCTCTTCACCTACCTCTCTTCCACCCATGAAAGACCATGCCTCTTCTCCTATCTCTATCAAAGAAGACCCTATTGTGATTCTTTCTCATCTTTGGCTTGAAGTATCAGAAACTAATAATTTCCCTCTTTCTCAAACACCTCAACCTTATAAATATGCAACTGTAAAGGCTACATCAACTACATCTAAGCCCTTCTCATGGTTGGTAAAAATTATAGAATTTCTTAACTCTTTAAAGCTAGATCATGTGGCATTTTGAGACTAGCTTAAAAATCTATATCTAACATAATGAATGTCAACCTTTACTGTCAATCCTCTCACTACCATTTACCCAAAGGTATTCGATAAAGTTAGAGTTTCTCCACAAAAATCACTAGAAAATCATCTATCTACATTGGAATCCTCACCTTCATAGGAATCTACCACATTAAAGTAGATCAGGCCTTTAAGCAGATGCCCCATCTCTAATCTAGCTCATCCACAAGTGAAATTAGATTTAACTCCTCAACCACAAGTTGGAGTTTCATGACCTAAGCTATAAAAAAATGTTAAGCTCCTTATGTCTCCCTAATCATTCCCCCTTCAATCCTTAACTCTACCATCAATTTTAGGACCACACCCCTCAACTTTAGTTGGAGTATCACTAACCCAAACAAAACAAAAGGTTAAGTTACCTACACTAATGCCTTTACCACTTGGTAGGCCTTTCACATCTGACACTATGATACCTAACACTAAGAAGGTGTCAACAAAATATGTAACTCCACCAAACAAGGCACCATGTAAAATGACCCCTATGACTCCTAAACAAAAGAAGGTGTCTACCCTTATTAGGACAACAAGTGCAAGCCCACCTATAGGCTCTCAGAGCTTTTTCCTACATCAGTTATTATAATCTTCTATAATAAATCTTCCTCCCATTAAGCCTTATAGTCCTCTTAGAATGAATCCATCTTGGTTTGATGAAATATAAGTGTGCTTATATCATCATTCACCTAGACATGATACTAAGATTTGTAAATCCCTCATACCAGTCATTCGATAACACTTTGATGTCAACACTCTCTTTGATGATACTCTTGTCAACCTTCCTATTATTCTACCTTTGGATTCCACAATGCCTCCTACTATTCCACCTAAATTCAAACCCAAAGATGTGGTTGTACCCCCTTTTCCACCTTCTTTACCTATATTTCAAATCAACATAGTTAATGTGGCCACACAATCACAAAACTAAAAAGATAAAGGTAAGGAAAAACCCACTACTCCTTGGGATCATCCCTTTCCCAAAGACACTCCTCCTCTGAATCCCAAGGTTTCTATCTTAGGGTCCCCAAAGCCAACATCTTTGGGCATTATTCAAATCTCAATAGTGAAATAACTTCACCAAACTCATATGAAAATGTCCTTGTATGAGTTAATCCAAAACTCATCCCAACACCATCAAGATTTTCTTAGTGCCTTACAAGCAATTATAATACAACCTGATGATCCCTAACCTCTTGTATCTTTGGTTAACTCCATTAATTCCATCTCCCTAATTTATTTTAGTGATTCAAAAATTCCACTTCAACACCTTGAAGATCAGGATTTTACCCTTTTTATTATTGTATATATTGATCAAACTCATGTCAAGAGAGTCATGATCAACGGGGGAGCTAGTATTAATATTATTTCCACCCGTGCCTACAAATATCTTACCCTTCTTGATAATTACATGTCTCAAACTGATATGGTACTCCACTCCTTTAATGATACCACAACTACAACGATGGGCATTATTATCTTACATATCCATGTAGGTCCCCACACTATTATTGATCTCTTTTATGTTATGGAGGGAGAGCTATAATATAACATATTACTTGGGTGACCTTTGATACATGCTATGGCATGTGTACCCTCAATGTTACACCACTATGTTAAGTTAGAGCATGATGAACAAGTGCATGTTATACCCACTGACCCACCTCTATTTAAAACAAGCAATATGACTTATAGGCCCAATGATTTTTTAATTCCATTTAATACATCTTCTTTCCCATATAATAATTTTGAATCTTCCACAAGCTCCACTCCCATGGTTACACAGATATTGACAACACAAATTCCTAAAAAAAATCCCATGGAGGAAACTTTTCAACATTTTTCACTCAGTGAATATCATTTATTGATGCTTGACATGTTATACACTCCGAAAGAGTATTAAAAGCTTTAAATGAATCTAAATTATGATCCTTGCATTAGAATGGTCATCCCTTATGGGTCCCCTAACCTTTGAAACAATTTCACATATGGGGGAATTGATCAAGCTCCCACTATTGGAAATCCATCTTCTTCACCATAACCATTTACTTGTGACTTCTCTTTCCTAAGAAACCTTAGTTTTACACACACCTATCTCTATTGATGTGCCTAGAAAGGATTTGGTTTGGGTCATTATGAATAGGGTGTCCATATGCCTATTGAATATCCTACTAGCACAACTATTGAAAATGCCAAAAAGAGGTGTGAAGTGGGTTATGATAAACTAAATAAACTCACTAAAACTTCCCATGAACTAATTATTGAAGAACCAATCTCTCCTTCTCCACCTTCTCCACCATCACCTACTGAATCAGAGGTATCTATACCTCCTAATTTTTTTTCAATAAATGCCATCCATTTGGGGCCTCTCACCTATTGCCAGGGTAAGGAAATAAGGTCCCTTCCTCTCATTTATCTTAAAATAATTGATGATGATTATCCCATTATTAACAATATCTAATGTCAAGATGATGATGTAATTCTCACATACATGGGTACAAATTCTTATATCTAATGATAACTCCCATTCAAAACATAAGATATGTTAAATGAATCAACTATTGACATTAACCTGCCTTCTCATGATAACCCCCACATCCTCAACATTGGCCAATCTTTATATTCCTCTGAGCAAGTTGATTATACCACATTTCTTAATAACTATAAAGCCTTCACTTGGTCTTATAATGACATGCCTAGCATTGACCCTTCTATCATTACCCATAACATTATCACCAATCAAGATGCCAAACCTATAAAGTAGAAGCTTCACAAGATGCATCCTCGTATTTCTCTTCTTCTCAAAGAAGAGCTCCAGTGCCTCCTTTCTATAAAATTTATCCAACCCATCGACTACCATAATGGATTTCTAATATCATTCCTATCATAAAAGTGACCAAGGGAATCCATATTTACACCAACTCTCATGACTTAAACCTCACTTATCCAAAAGATAAATTCCCATTGCCAAGTATTGACCAACTTATTGCTTTGATGGCTGGCTGTGAGATGATATCACTTATGGATGAATTATCTAGATATAATCAAATCCTAGTTGTTCTTGAGGATCAACACAAGACAACCTTCATCACCCCATGGGGGAATTTCTATTATTAGATCGTGCCTTTTGGTCTGAAGAATGTTGGTGCCACCTATCAACGTGCTATGAATTACATTTTCCATGATCTCCTACACAAAATTATGGAAGATTATGTGGATGCCTTACTTGACAAGTCTAAACTTCACCAAGATCACTTGACAATTCTTGAAATCATATTTTCTTGTCTCCTCTAATATAATGTTTGACTAAACCCAAAGAAATGTGTCTTTGTTGTTCTTTTCAATAATATCTTAGGTTTTAAATTTTCTCTCCATGGTATCGAGGTCAATCCTAATAAAGTTATAACAATCATAGAGATGCCTCTACCTACTAATATCAAACAACTTCATAGCCTCCAAGGTAAAATTTAGTCAATCCATCACTTTATCTCCTAGTTATTAGATTGTTGTTAACCCTTTCACTATCTCCTCAAAAAAGATGTCTCCTTCCATTGGAATATAGATTACCAAGAATATTTTGATGCTCTCAAACAATATCTCCTTTCCCCATTGGTTCTTATTCCACCTAAGGAAGATCAACCTTTCTACCTTTATATCTCTATAATAGACCATTCTTTGGGTGCTATGATTGAACATTGAGATGATCACCATCGAGAATAGGTGGTTTACTACATAAGCCACACAATTATTTATTATGAGACTCGATATACCCATACCAAAAAAATTTCCTTGCATTGGACTTTTTAGCCTCCAAGTTTTGACACTATCTCCTAAATCACAAAACCTATGTGGTCACCCATATTTATCCCATCAAATACATGCATTCCAAGCCATATCACAACCAATGTGTAGCTTGGTAGCTCATGCTCCTTACTAAATTTAACTTAGATTTTATTTAATAAAAGTATATCAAGGGGAAAATAATCACTGACCAATTAGCTTCACTCCTTTACCTAAAAATCAACCTTCAAACCTCAAATTCCTTGATGAATCCATCACAATGCTTTCCATCGATGACATCTCTTATCAAATGATGATGTTCTTAGATGTATCTAAATGTCAACATGATGGGGGTGTGGGGGTCATTATTATTCCTTCAGATGGTGAGCCTATGCCTTTGTCATTTAAATTAGATTTTGAATATACTAATAATATGGTCAAATATGAGGCTTTGATCTTAGGACTTCAAACAACTCTCTTCTTGGGTATCAAATCCATAACCAATCTTGATGATTCTTAGCTAGTGGTTAACCAGGTTAATGGTCCCTAACTATGAAAAAATGAAATTCTACAATGGTATAAACATCATGTAGATACGCTATTGAGATAATTTGACTCTTATCTCTTATAAACTATTCCTCAATCTACAAACAAGTTTATTGACATAATAGCTTCACTTGCTTCACATATACCCTCTTCACCCTCTTCCTCAAGAATCTATGTCACTATTCATTGCTTAACATTACCTTCCTATGTATCAACTAACATCTTCTTTATCAAAAATTTAACATCCAACCCACATGACTTATGGTACAAACAAGTCACAAATTACCTCTCCTTTTCTATTACCCCTTCTAATCTCTCCAATAATAGGAAATATGCCTTCATAAAACATGTCGCTTGTTACACTATGCTAGGGGGACTTCTTTACAAGTGAGGTTTTGATGGTCTCCTTATTAGATGCTTCACTAGTACTGAGACTCCCTTCTCTATGAATTCCATGATGGGATTTGTGGTGGACATTTCAATGGTCACATAATTGCCAAGCATATCCTTTGACTTGGCTATTATTGGCCAATGCTCCATCAAGACTATGTTGATTATGTTTGGCATTACATCAAATGTCAACAAGACACCAACCTCTTTCATGTTTTAAGTCATGCATTACAAGTCACTAAAGAATTTTATCCCTTCTCCCAATGGGGTTTAGATCTAATCAAGGTGATTAACCCTCATTCATCCCTCTATCATCGCTCTATCATTACTACCACTGCATACTTCACCAAGTGGGTCAAGGCCATTCTTCTCATCTCTACTAAAGTTGACAAAACTATTGACTTTATCAACCATCACATCATCTATAATTTTGGTGTTTTGCATAAAATTATAATAGATAATGGAAAATATTTCAAAAGATGATTGTTCAAAGTCTTTGTAAGATATTTGGAATCAAATTAAGGTGTTTTGCATAAAATTATAATAGATAATGGAAAATATTTCAAAAACAAGATTGTTCAAAGTCTTTGTGATACATTTGGAATCAAATTAAGCTTCTCTTTACCATACTATCCACAAGCTAATGGACATGCATAAGTTTCTTTCAAAACATTGACCAAAATTCCCATGAAGGTAGTCAATGATATGAGTAAGGATTGGCACACACACATTCCCTTTACTTTATGGGCTTATCATACTAGAATTTGAACCTCTATGAGTGCTACCCATTTTTATTGGTCTATGGGATGGAGGCTATTTTTCCTCTTAAGGTTCAGATTCCTTCTCTTTGTATTTATTTAGAGACATACTTACTAATGATGACTTTTGCCAAGAATGTTTGGCTCAACTTGAATTGCTTGATGAGCGCCATCTCATATCTCTCAACCACCTCCAAATATATCAAGAGCATATCAAATGTGCTTATAACAAACACCTCAAAGAGTGAGATTTTAATATTAGAGATCTTATCCTAAAATAAAATCAACATGTGATGAACATGGAGAAAAGAAAATGAGGTAAGTTTTCTCCTAATTACCTTGGACCATATATCATAACTCATAATTATGGATTAGGAACTTATCACTTGTCTTCTCTCAAAGGAAGGATAGAGCCCAAGCCTTTAAATGCCTTACACTTTTGAGCAATCTTTTGTTAATCAAGCATTGCTTCACCTTATGTTTAACTTAACCTCATCCCTTGAGAATCCCTATTACATTCATCTCACTTACTCTTCACCCTTACTCCTACACACTTAGTTAACTTAAAAAGTGCTATGGTTTTTCCCTCAAAGTGGAAAACTCCTAAGTCTCTATAGTCTTGTCCATGACTAAAAAAAAAGGGATACGTGACAAATTATAAACTCTCAGGTCATGCTTCTTAATGTAGATTGCTCCCTTAAAGGACAACTACGTAAATTATTTTTAATACTATCAATAGACTGCTCCCTTGAAGGACAAATATTTAAACTTAAAAAAAATTCTTAGACCACTCCTTTGAAGGATGGCTATGCCAAGCTTTGTTCTCAAAGAGGAATACAAATGAAAAAATTCTCATATTGATCAGCTTCATATGACCTCAAAGCATACAACATCCCATTGTAGGCTTCTTGCATTGATCAACTTACACAAAAAAAAGCTTTAAGTCATGGACTTGCCTATAGTAGTTCTCAGGTCACCCACAATAGGGGCATATCATCAACACTTCGAAGGTTACACTACCTAAACATTTTCCCTCATTTTACCCTTTTTTTCCTCATACTCTTTCAAGGAACTTTGAACTCACTTAACTTAAGGTAAACATGATGCTTCTCTAAAAAACACAATGGTAATATAACGCATGAAAGAGGCTCATTTTCTTAAGTCTATTTATGTTTTGATTATGGTCTTTGCTAGTGCATGAGCATTTTACTTCTTTATTTCCCATTCACATCACATGTCGATCTATCTGTTGAGATGAAACAACATCATACCAAAACTATCAAACCATACTCCATTTATTTTATGCATACACCATCACAAATATGGAAAAATGCTGAAATGAAATAACATAACCAACCCATTCATTTTACGCATGCACCATCACAAATATGGAAAAATGCTAAGATGAAACTAACAAACTAACTATGAATATACCATCACATATATGATAAATACTAGTATAACTCAACTAAAATAATAAACATTAACATCAAATTAACATATAATAAAATCATCATCAATATCATCATCATAATCACAATAAATACATCTCAAAATCATAAAAAATAAACATCTCATATATATATATACATACATACATAAATTTGAGAGAGAGATGATATTATGATGATGTATATATCATCTCTCTCTCAAATATATATATATATATATATATACACACACACACACACACACACATGATAATAACAAATGTACATCATCATAATATCATCTCTCTCTCAAAATATACATCTCACAACTTTGGCTCGTAGGTTAGTGTACATATAACATATATAAAAAAAAGGGTAAACTCTGGTACTCAGTATCCATGAGGCTCTCGATGTGGTTGTGAAGAAGTAGTGTCATCACCACTCTCCACCCATCTATTTCTATGTGAGCTAGAATTTGTGGCACATGACATAGAACTCTCCTACTCTCTAAACTCTAAATATCTCTGAATCTATGGAAACTTCTTGATGGCCCTCTCATAATAAGCAATCTCATCTAAGGTAGTAGTATATCTCACTAGAGACATGATCTATGGTGGTCCCATAACACCTATTGATGACCCAACATATACTAGTCCCTTTGGTGGAGGAGGAGAAGCTTAACCTAATACTCTCAGACTATCCCTCTGTACTATCACTATAGTCACCTAACCTTGTAACACCTCAAACTAGCCCTCTAGTGCTGCAACCTAGCCCTATAGTACCCCCACCTAACCTTGTAATATCTCCACCTATCCTTATATGGATAATACCTATGCTTGTGCTACATCCCTAACCTGTAGTGTTACATCTTGTGCCTCTATGATTGCATCTCTCTCCCTCACCATAGCCTACAAATCTGGTGGTGGCTTCCTAGCCTCAACTATAGGATGTAAATTGACCCACCAAGCCATTTATGTTGCTATAAACCCTAGATAAACTATGCCCAACCCTACTGGTAGCTCCTTAAAATCTAGCCCATCTATCTCTTGGGGCAATGGTAGGGGTGCCTATATGTCATCCATGTTATACTAAGGGAAGGCAAGTAGAACATCCTATAATAGGCTAAACTACCTCTTGACCTATGCTATAGGTACCATCTCTAACTCATTAGCTCATCTACCCCTAACCCATAGTGAGCTTTGTAATCTAACCAGCTACTATGCCTATCCTCTGAATATGGGGTATTTTAGGTAGGGTCTCCACAAAATATCCATAAGGATCAAACCCTTAATCATGCACCTATAATACATAATATCATGCACTACACCATCCACTTAGGTCTATGTCATGCCCTCTCTCCACCATCTAAAACCAACCCTGAAACTAGCTAGAATTATGGTAGGTAACCCCAATGGTTGACTCACCATGATATGCTCATATGTCCAATAGTGTAGTAGATGGATGACACATAAACTGTGTCACTGTCATAGTCTCAAACCCCACAACTCTCTATATAATTACACCAAAAATACTTGACCTCATGCAAAAATAGTCTGCTACTCAACCATCTATGCTAGAACACTTATCAATTCAATCAAAAATTAACCACCATCTACATCTAGTAATGTATACACTATGATCCATATCATCATCAAGATACTCAGTTTATGTTGCTCCTCATTAGCCATATACAATGGTTCATAGGGAAAAATCACTAAATGATAGGTCACCTCACTAACATGCTCACCAAATAATGCTACCATATGTATATCATGCTCATCTCTTGAGCATGTGAAGAACTCCTCACCTTGGAGTGGTAACTATAATATCTTATATACATCCTCTTCTGTCACTATCAACTCCCTGATTGGTAGATAGGAGGTGTTGGTGGTATGATCCCACCTCTCAATTAATGCTATCATATGGATCACATATCAAGTGACTCAATAATATCATCACACTCCTCCTAACCCCACAATAGACATATACTCCCACTCATCTGAGGTGACATCCCTCCTCATCTATGTCAAAAGACTCAATAGATGATCTTGTAATGTTAGCTCTATCCTTGACTACATCCATACACACACAACTCAAGTCACATACTTGTTAATATAACCTATCACCACCTTTTCCCCTTCTCTTTAGGAAAACCACATTGGTTTGAGGCCCTAAACTAGGCTATGTAGGTAGCACTCAGTCAACATGGGGTCTTTTGAGGTTAGCTTAGCCATATACCCACCTAACTATCTACCCTACTCTTCCCTCTCTACCCTAGGCTTCACTACCTCTCTCTCTTAACCCTAGGCCCAACTACCTATTACAGCTCTAGGCCTCATGACCTATATCCCTGACCCTCAACCCTATGACATATATTTTAAGCCCTAGATCTCCTAATCTATCTCAACCTACATTTTTTACCCATTTCCATTAACACACTTTTTACCATACCTTATATCTCTTCCTTAGGCTCTAGGAAAACTACATTAGCCTAAGGACCTAATCTAAGCTATGTAGGTAATACTTAGTTGACATAAGGTCTTTTGAGGCTAGTTTGGCCATTAGGTTAGTTGACTACTTCCATCCAAGATCCAAACTAACCCTCTCTTATTTTTTTGATCTTCCTAGTCACTGATGTTGATCTAGCATGCCAATGTTGACACTTGGTGTTAGCTGACATTAGCAGTCACATGTCAACATCAGTATGGTATCAATTGACATTAGTAGAACCCACTAACATTGATGACAAGTTTGGACCTAGGGTTGAATAACCCATCCCCAAAAGTTCATATTTTAACCTAAAATCTACCCCACAACCCTCCCAACTTAACCTAAATAATTTTATACCCCTATACTACTATTTTATTTTCCCCCCACCTCTAAATTAACCTAACAAATTAGAATAACCAAATCAAGCTTCAAATCCAACCATAGTGGATCTTTCCTCATAGCTCTATCTCCTCTAGGTTGGCACATCTAGATCTTATGGTGGCATGCCTCCCGCCAGGTTCCCTCCTAGCTTGGCCATCTCAATCCAAGTCAGAGATATATTTTTATATAGTCACAAGTTGACAATGAGTGTGATCAACCACCAAAGCCCCTTTTGTTAGGTTTGGTTAGCCACCAATATCAACATCCTTAACCTAATATACCAACATTAACACTTAATCTTATGGACATCAACAATGTTTCCCTAAGCCACTGACATCAACACTATTTACTACCAACATCAATGATGTCACTGATATTGACACCATTTCATTAATGTTTCCACCATCAACCACAACTCTTTAGACTTTACCCATGACTGGGGTACTTTAGAGATCACATATATCTCCTTGACCACAACCATCAACTTAGAGATCACATATATCTCTCTAACCTTAACAATCACCCTTAGAGATCACTTAAATCTCTCACATGATAAATTTGCTTATAGATCATGACTATCTCCTCACTTATTGACCTTTTTACACCAACCTTGCATCATTTGTCTTGACTGCTTATGCTATTTTGCTATAGTTGGATATTATACATACACATGTTTATTAGGTGTTTTGGATGGTGACCAAGCTCATCCTATCACTTGAAACCTTTTTGTATTTTCTAGGGGTGCTTCCCACCTCAGATACCTAGGACACATCAACCATTAGAGTTACAACAATGATTGTTTTAACCTATCAGGTATCACTTATAAGTTGTGCTTTGGTTATTTCTATCTAAGTCCTCCTTAACCTTACCTATTCTTGACTTTGTCAACTATAGCTCATATTAGTATACACACATGAAGTGATACTTATTTCTCCACCACTCACCCAATTACCTTATTATCGAATTGGTATTTGATTCTAATTTCTCCTCCATCAATTCTCATTTTGAGGGGGGATACCTCATCTAATACATGGAGCATCTAACTCTTATTTTTGTCTTACAACTTGTCAATACAAATTACAAGAAAAAAGGGGCATATGTAGACACCTAAATTATGTCACACACACATGCATAACTCTGTATGTCAAAAAACCCTTAAGCCTATTTGTAATAAAAAAATTAACCTCCCTAACCCATGATTTTACCCTTCACACATTTAATTAATTTAAAATACTTAATTAATTTAATTAAAAACCCTTTTTGCCACCTTACTTGAACACCTCACCCTAAGATTGATTCTCACCTAATGAGTCATCTCAAGATTTAGTCCCCTTACCCTAGCTACCCAAGACTTATTATCACCTCAAAACTAAATTCCTAACTATGTCCTTATAAAAATCTTATTTTTACCCTTTTATAATAGGTGCCACACTTGGCACGAAGAGAAACAAAAAATAGGCCAAATATAGTAAGTTTTACCTATTCTAAAGTTGCCAACATCAGTTAATCTATGACCAATATCAATGGGATCATCGACATCAGTTACATAAGCCAAACTCTAACTTGATATTCAAGTCATCAAAAATAAAGAAAATTCATTCTTATTTACATCCAAGCTCTCAACATTCAACTTTTGACATCTTGGCTTATTATTATCCTATATAAGTCAATCCAGATCAAGAACCAAGCTCTTGAGGACTAGCAACACCTACTTATTTTCTCTATTTAGGGCATCAATTATAACAGTTGGTAGGAGCCATCCATTTGACACTTATCATTAAACCACCACTACAATTAAGTATATCATTTATTTTATAGGTCTTTCATGCTATCACTTTGCTATCACTTTATGTCTACTATTCACCACTTTACCCATCCCTAACCAAACTCTCATGAGGGAGTTATAAATATTCTCTACTTATTTATCCTTGACCCAACATACCAAACCTTTGACCATATCCATCTAAACCATACCCTCTCTCTCTCAAAACTCTCCCCAATCTCCCAAAGTTGACTAAAACCATTTCCCAAACTCAAAAAAACCTTCTGTAAACTCTTAGGAAATTATTTCCCCTACCAACATAGACAACCTAACCAACATTGGTCACCTTCATCCACTAACCTTGACAGTATAATCGATATTGGTCACTTCCTTATAGATGTTGGTGACTATGTATTTCTTAACGTCTATAAAACCTACCTAAATACCTTCTAAAATACAAACAAACATACCACCTATACCCTGTTAATTTTTCTAAACTCACGTTGCAAATAAATGGTAAAATTTTCTCTCTTTTACCCTCTCTTTACCTCTCTTTTAGTTATTTCTCACTCTTTTATCTCTCAAAAGTGGATTGTCATCTCTAAGTTTCACACTTCCTATAATAATCACATAGCTTGGCAGCCCACTCATTTATCTACTAAATTTTTTTTTGTGGTAGTGTTTTCTTACTTGTAGGTAGTCCTCCCTAGCCAAAGAGGAGTGTCATAATGTCTAGATATGGTGCACAAACCAATTTAGGTTCATTCTAATAACTTTTCCTTATCATTATTTTCTATTTTTCTTTAGACTAGAAATAGACAAAATTTAGTGAAATAGTCTCCATTTTTGGCCAATAATATCCTCTTTGGAGGAGCTTATTTTATAAGACTACACCATTGGTGTGATCCCCACACATTCTTTCATAAACCTTCCTCAACACTTGCTTGGATTATCATGAAGATAAACAATGAAGAAGTGTTCCATCATAGCCTTTATGATAAAGCATGTTTTCAAGGAGGGTATAACATGTTAAATGGTGATGTAATATTATTTGCTGATTATTGGATAGGTTTGCTAGGAAAACATGATCATGGAATTATCTATAAAAATCTTAGAACCATGGTAATTCAGGTGGGGAATTAGGACCATAAATGACACATACCCTTTTTGAGTCTATTATAATATGTGTAGACTAAAGAATATTTTCAATTCAAAACTAATATTCTTTAGCACCACCATTAATTTGTATCATAAAACCAATCATTTCCATTGCATTGACATATCTATTCTTTGCCCTTAGAACTTGTTCAAATTATAGAGATTTAAAATGACCTTTGAGATTATCAATAATTTTCTTATAAGTAATAAGCTTGGCATCTCGAGTTTGATACTGATTAGTGGTTTGATTGATGATCAACTGGGAATCACCATAAACTTTTAAGCTCTAAATATCCCATTGTATGGCAAGGTGAAGCCCTATAATCAATGCCTCATACTTGGCCATATTGTTTGTATAATGAAATTGTATATTAAATGCTTTGGAAATTATATTCCCTTGAGGTGTAATCAATAATATGCCAGCTATAAATCTATAGGATGTAAAGGAGCCATCAAAATATATATTACATTATTCAAGTTCCTATGATGCTTGTTTTATTGCTATAATAAAATCATCTAGAAATTCAAATTTGGGTGGTTGAGTGTCTTCAATAAGGACTTCTATAAGTTGCTCAACAATAACTTGCCACTTGATTACTTTTGGATTTTGATACTCAATGTTAAAATCACTTAGTATCATAACCCATTTAATGATGCATCCTTGAATATCTGCTTTGGTCAATAATAATTTGAGAGGGTCCACCTTAACGATGATAATATTTTTGTTGTTTAAAATATAATGTCATAAATTTTGGGTAGCAAACACCATATCTAAACATGCCTTCTCAATAGGTGTATAATTATGTTTATAAGCCACCATAGTGTGACTTAAATAATATACTACATATTATTTACCATGATAATCATGTTGGGCCAAAAGTGCCCCCAGTGTATACTCTATTATTGATATGTAAAGAAGTAGTGGTTGTCCAGGTGTTGGTAGTCTCAAGATGGGTGGGTTGGATAAATATGTCTTGAGTTTCATGAATGCTATCAAACAATCTTTATCCCATTGAAATGTGATCCCTTTCTTCAAGAGATGGGTGAATGGATGGTACTTATTTTCTAATTGATAAACGAACCTATGTATAGGTTGGATCTTTCCTTGTGGGCTTCACATCTATTTAAGATTATTCGATGGAGGAATTTAAAAAATGGCCTTGACCTTGGGTTGATTTTGATCCCTCTTTATGATATAATGAAACCTAAATTTTTTCCTAAAGTGACATGAAAGACACACTTCTCAGGTTTAGGTGGACTTTATATTTACAAAGCCTCTCAAAGATTCTCCATAGAACATCAAGATGTCTAGCTCTTGTTCTTGATTTTGTTAGTATATCATCAACATAGTCCTCAACAATATAATGCATCATGTCATGGAAAATGATAATCATGATATGATGATATGTGGCTCCAGTGGTCTTTAAGCCAAATAACATGACTTGGTAATAGAATGTTGCCCACATTGTGGTGAATGTAGTCTTATGTTAATCTTTTTGGGCTACATTCATTTAGTTGTATCCAAAAAATCCATCCATTAAGGATAACATCTCATACCCAACAATTGAGTTGACAATAATGTAGATGTTGGGTAGAGGAAAATCATCTTTGGAGCACACTTTGTTGATATATCTAAAATTAGTACAAATACGTATACCCAGGGTCCTTTTACTCACTGGGACTATGTTGAAAATCCATTCAGAGAAATCTAGTGGTCTAATTAAACTTACTCCTATCAACTTTTTTAGTTATGATTTGGCTAATAGGGTGATGCATAGATCTTCCTTAATTTTTCCTTGACTATTTTGGCATCAAGATGGACAATAAAGCAATACAAAACCAAGTATGGGTCTAAGCCTAGCATGTCAGAGTATGCCCATGAAAATATGTTAATATAATCCCTCAAAAGGGATATAATTTGTCCACATTCCACTTTAGCAAGGGAAACTCCAAGATAAACAATTTTGGGATCTTCATAAGTTCCTAGGTTCACTTCTATCATGTTTTCCACAAGGAGTGTGGATCTATGTTCTACTATTGTAGGCAAGGTATGATCATAGTCATCTTCTTCTACTACATATTTTTTTTCTCCCAATGTTCTAGATAGTGTGATGAATTAGAATCTACCATCTCAGGTAAAGCCCAAGTAGAAAAACCTCTAAAAACTCAAGAGCGAGACACATAAACATTTGTTGTTGTTATGAAGAGATGATTTTATTAACTAGATGGACCTTCTATATCTTGAGGGGATGAGAAAAATTTACCACCTGAGAGTGCTTGAAATAGGTTTTCACTCAAAGGCTTGTCTTTTTATTTACTTTTTCCCTGATTAACGAGTGCCTCAAAGAGATTTTCTCCCAAATATATCAATGTTTTATCTTTATTGTGAAAAAGATAATTTTACTTCTTTCCAAATTAGGTAGAAGGATATAATGAAAAATCAAAGCCTTGTTTATGATCACCAATGGGAAATCAATCTCACAGGCCCATATATTTTACAATCGATTCTTCATTTTGAAACTCAACAATCTATATGACCAAATTTTTTTGGTCCTAATCAATGAGTTTAGGATGGCAAAGGCATAGGGAACAATGAGGGTTTTCTTGAGGATGAGAGGATTTAATAGTAAAAATATGGTTCTTTTCCTTCAAGATAGGAAGCACTAGTGGAATAGGTTCTTGCTTCAAGATGAGAAGCTCTAATGGTGGGATAAGTTCATGTTTCAAGATGGGAAGCTCCAATAATTAAGGTTAGAATGAAATTAGAATTAGATAGGTCCACAAACTCATCAAAAAGGCTATAATGGGATGATGTGTTACTATTAGGAGTCTTATCACTAGTCAATTTAGAATAATCACTATCAAAGGTTATGAGGTCACTCCTAGGTGGTATAAATATGAGACTATGATTCAAATTAGGTACTCCAATTGATAAGGGTTCTATGAGTCCTTGTATTCATGGGCCAAGGCCTTTTCTTGTATAATAAATATGATCCATGATCTGGTTAGGGATATGATACTTTAGATTTTGAAAGAAATCAATAATTCCTTTAGAATATAACCAGTCTCCCTCAATAAAAGCCTCTTGATCTTTATTTGGCATAATAGTAGGTATAAAAACCATACGTAGCTTTTGCTATTTTTTCTTATGTTTCTAAATAATTGTGGGTCCATTAAGATTATTTTAAGGTTTAAGCTTACCAATTTTTTTTATAATTTTAGGTAGCTTTGTAACATGGAAGGCATCCTTAAGACTGTACAAGGAAATGCCCATGTCTTTAATAACAAACTGCTTTATAAGAGTTATAGGAAATAGATTAGATGAAGTAGAAGTGAGATCACTAGGGTTGATATAATTGGATGGAGGTGGATGTGAAACTATAGCCTTGTTATTTTTCTCAATGAATTCCAAACCTAGACAATAGTTATAATTTTAGAATTGAGCCTCAAAATGTTTGCAATACTCATAAGGTTATTGATCATTGAGAATAGTAAATTCAATCCCATCATGGGGAAACTTAAGGAGCTGATGTAGGGTAGAATGAATGGTCTGTCTTTCATGGATCTGGGGAAGACCAAAAAGTATGTTATAAGGAAATTTAATGTCCATAATATGAAGCAATATATAGAGAAAAATGGACCCAAAAATGATTGGCAATAAAATAGTACCATTAGACTCCATTTAGGTGTTTTTACAATCCTTGATTGTGATTATCTCTGGTTGAATGTCTTTTGTAGTGTAGCCTAATATTTGCATCAGCTTAAGAGATATGATGTTTAGCCTTGAACCATTATCTATATGAACCCACTTGATCTTATGGTTTTCAATGATTACTTAAATTTACAGTGGGTTATTATGGCTTGGTCCAAGTGTAGACATGTCTTTTTGAACAAATGTTACTTAAAAAAATGAAGAGAAATGTCCCACAAGGTTATGGAACTGTTCAAGATTTATGTCATTGGGAATAGTGGATTTTTACAAAATATTGTTCAGAATAGTTCTATGGACTTTAGATGTCCACAAGAGATCTAAAATGGAAATCTATATAAGAATTTTGCTCAATTGGTCCAATAGACTATATGGATTTTTAACATTAGCATGAGATGGTTTGCCTTTGGCTGGCATAGTATTCAGATTTGTATCCATTATCATAATGTTCACATTAGATTCTATGGAAGAAAAGGGCAAAGGGTCCTAGAGAGTAACTCACAAGTATCTAGTTGTGACTACATAACCTAGAGGTAGTGGGGAGCTAATATAATTATAAGATGAAGGTAAAGGGCCTTGGAGGGGTACTCGTGAGTGTCTAATTGCATTAATACAATTTTGAGTCGACAAGGAGCCATTATAAATAGAGAAAGGGCATTTTCTAGAAACAGTAACCCATGTAAATGGAGTTGTAATAGACTTGTACAAACTTAACATGGTATTACTAGATAGAGAGGGTGTTGAACTTGTAATGATGGGTCTCATAATATGAAGAGCACAATATGGTTTATGTGATTTGATAGTAATAGTGGCAATGTGGGTTGTATAAATTCATACCATGGTGTTGTTATAGTTGTAAGGCATGTTGTTGTAACCCAAATTATTAGTGTGGGTATTATGATCAAGATTATGCTCATGTTGATTAAAATTTTGACCCTAATTCTAGTTTTGATTCTAACTCTATCCTTGGTTTTGGTTATTCCTTGGTGATGGTTGATTATTTTAAGGAAAGGGGTCCTTTTAGGTTCCCATATCTTGATTTGTGTCCTGATTATGGGCTAGTTTAATCTCAAATTTTCAACTCTCAATGAAATCTTCAATAATATGTCATAATTAAATGCATTGATAGGCACTATGACCAACAACACAATGAAAGCTGTACCATTCATTCTCTTTGTACCTATCTAGTTTTGGTTGATCTTGAGGAAATAGACTTAGTAATAGCCATATAACTAGGTTAGTTTCTATGAGATTTAAGAAAACTATTTCAATTAGTTCTCCCAATTTGCTAAAGACCCTAAAATCACTATGGTTTATTATTTATGGAGGTTGTATCTACAAATTTGATGGTGGATTAGGAGGAGATAATTTTACATTTGTGGTTGGTAGGGCCTACATCATTTATATGTGCCTTGTTTTGGTCACCCCATTTCCAACCATGTTTTTATTCTTATTGAAACCCCTAGGTTTATCTTGCACAACTATCTGACTAGAAGAGGGGGTTTGATTTGATTTTTGACCCTACAAAAAAATCTTAAAAAGGCCTTTT
Organism: Torreya grandis; assembly: GCA_037957365.1. Taxonomy (NCBI): domain Eukaryota; kingdom Viridiplantae; phylum Streptophyta; class Pinopsida; order Cupressales; family Taxaceae; genus Torreya; species Torreya grandis. Next base: position 256,806 of record JARHVA010003423.1, on the reverse strand, counting down.
TCAATATGAGACTTCTCAATCTGTACACCTTTATCTATGATCTCCTCAAATGAGTTAGCACAAGATATATATTGTGCATGACATTAGGATGTAATTTTTATGTAAATATGTCCACCAAATATTTGTCTAGCAGGTTATGTTGAAAGAAACCCATTAATGCTATCCATCTCTATAGATATGGAGTGAAATATTCTCCGTCATGTTGTTTGGATTTTCAAAAGTCAACAATGGTCAATTCATGATCAATGTTATACAAGAAATGGTTGACAATTTTTTTTGATAAGTCATTCCAATTTGTAATTGATCCTTTAGGTAACTTAAGTAGCCAATCTAAATCTTGCCTCGCTAAACTTTGTGGGAATAATCAAAGAAAATATATGCTATTATAAGCAACCTCTTGGCATAAGATGAAAAATTCTTGAATGTGTTCACATGGGTCTCCCTTTCCTTTGTATTTATAAAATTTTGGTACCTCAAAATGAGATGGAAAGGAGACTTAGAGAATTGATAGACAAATAGATATGGAAATATCTAATTGAACTTGTATTTCTTAACTTTGTTATTCATCTCCAATCATGTCACAATCTCTTTCATGGAGTTCCACTCTTTCATGTTTAGTGCATTTATTGGTGGAACATAATGTTTTTGGGGTGGTATGTGCCTCTTTTACTACTATTGGGGTGGAATGTGCCCCTATTATTGCCTGCATTTAGTAGGGATGTAAACCCTATAATCCTCAACTTGGTTTTTATTCACTTATTGAGTCAAGTAGGTAAGCGATTGATTCTTAAGAATATGTTGCCTTGAATCAACTATGTTCTACTAGTTTTGGGGATTTTTTTTCTATTTACCATTATACATGTTGGTTTAGATAGACTAGCCAAATCATTTTGAGGGATGTCCTCAATTAAAATCTAATGCTTGGGTCTTTGCATTTGAAAAGTGATAAGAGGCTCCTTATGATTAAATAATGTGTGTTCCATATCTAGCAAAATATTTTGCACAAAATCTTATGTCGTATTCTATTCATTTGAGAACCCTACATAATCATTGAGTTCTCAATCAATGTTTATTGTGTAGGTTCAATCACATTTACTTATTATTTTGAATCATCATTGTGGATTGAAGTATCAACTAGAGAGTTAGTTAAGTCTATGATAAGTTGATCAGCATACCATTGACTTATTTTCTTAATCTTGTTGATAAGATATTGATCGATTGGTTTTGTCTCTATAAGTATTTCCTTACCCTTGTTAAAGGAAGAAGGTATGTTTATGTTTGTAATGTTTTGGAAAATTTTCTCCCATTGTTGTTCTCCTTCTCTAACCAAGGTGTGTAATTTCTCCATAGGAAAATCCAAAGGGAGTCTTGCACTAAATTCTATCAACCTAAGGAGTACTTTGTCTTGGTATTCAATGTATTCTTCCTTAGATCCTACTATTTTAGGGATGTCCTAAAAAAAAATAGAATTATCTTGACCATCATAAAAATGGTCATCCTCATAGTTAGGGCCGTAAGGGACCCCACTATGAGTGAACCTTTGAGTCATGTCTAGAAAGGGTTTCTCAATACATTTGACTAGATTTGGATCAATTTTTTTAAAATGTTTAAACAAGGTATGGATTTTGATTTTTCTTCTAAAAAACTAAGGCACTAAGAGACTATAAAAATAGGGTGGTTTGGAACCACACACAATTAGAATAATGATGTTCAAGAATATAATCAACCTTTAGGTAAAAATAAAATCATATGAATTAGAAGAGGGTATGATAACTCAAAAATCCAAGGTGAAAACTAGTACACAAAAGCCTAGGTTTTTTTCATACATCAATACCATAAAATCTAGTTCAACTCTGATCAGTTGTTACTAGAAAACTAGAAGAAAGACCTTCAGATTAGGAAGGAGACAATGCGAACCAAGAAAATCAAGATGTGAAAACATGTGAGAATTCCTAAGTATAAACCTAAAATCAAACATGAAACACAATGCCACCATATGGTAATAGGAATGGTAGTATAAAATATGTTCTAGGACTCAAAGAGTGAGCAATACGTAAGATCACTTAAGTCTACCAATGATGACAATATGATAATGAGTCTATAAACAAATTTCAATCTAAATTGGAAATTAAACCCAATTTACCTCAAGTTAAGTGTAAATGGTGAACCCAATTTAACACATCAACCTTACGAACTTAGAAAAGTTTAATTTCAAATTTAAATTATCAATGAACTTAATAAAATTTGGAAAATAGTCTAGACTCAAATGGGCAGCATGACTGCACCAAAATAGATGATATGAAACAATGTTTTAGATGAAAAATTTGAATAAGGAAAAGATCTATTTTCACTTGTATAACATAACGCCTCCTTGTTTAATAAATTATGGACTATGTGTTTGGTTATGATCTTTATTAACAAGTAAGTTTTGGCTCAAATCAATACCAAGTAATCTAAGACCAAAAAGATAAATACAACTAAGTAATCATCCTAAGCCCTAAACTAACAAGGTTGCATGATATTGTTGAAGTCATTTTTTATACATACACTTAAGAGTAAATTAAGTGTTCATCCAAAATAAAAGTTCATCATATACTAGGGTTTTTATACCCCCCACCTTATTTCAAGTGACAATATGATGACATGGACCTTGAGGTGCACCTCTCATCAATAATATTTTCATGACAAGTGGGGTTTATCTAAAACTTAAAAGTTTTGACCATCTATATAGATCTCATGTTTACCAACCTTCACATTATCACATAAGAGAAGCAACATGTCAATTAGGTCCACTTCAAATGGCTTTTTGTGAAAAGGTCTAGTCTTTTTCACAACCACTATATCCATTGCTTTTTCAATGTAGTGCGATGTCTAAAATGATCATATGTCCTCAGCTTATCCTCTTACTAATGGAGATGGTTTAACCACTCAAACCATTATCCCAATGGGGTGATACCAATTTGTATACCCCTTATAGAGAGGGGTTAAAGACAATTCTAGGAGATGAAGCCCCAAGTAAAAGCTTCCCCATAGAACTTATGGGAGGTAATGAAGTCCCCCTCAGAAGCCAAAATGCATAAAATGAAAAATAAACTAAAAAGGATTTATGGTTATCTCTAGATCACCAAATCCATATAGGTCTTTGGAAAGCCTTGATAACATCTTTTTTACACCTTTGGACTAAGGTACAATTTACAATGAAAATGGTGCTTTTGATCCCACAAGTTCCCTATAGGAGATGGGGGGAGAGCATACACATGCCAATTCCTTTTTGCTCAAACAATTATAAAATAAGTAATGATAAATGACTTATTTAAAATAAAACTTTGAAGTGAGTTTGGTTTTAAATCACTAAATTGAAGTGTTTGGTGATGTTATTTGGCCCCTTGGCCTTAAATTGCAAATTTTTTTAAAGAACAACTATAAAACATTCAACATAAACAAGAATTTTTTTCTTTAAATAACCAAATGGAAAGATTTATAATTATTTTTAAGCACCAAAAGGAGGTTAAAAAGTTTTAATTAAGCTAAAATTTTCACTTTCTTCACTGGTCCTACATAAAAATTGTGAGATTCTTGTTTAGCTTTGATGCAATTTTGTAAATATGACAAGTGACTTTAGTTTAACTGCTCTTAGGTTTGTGTTTTTTAGAAAATATAGTGACCACTAACAATCACCTCTGACCATCACTGATTCATTTAAGACTGTCATTGGTCAAGTTTCAACCAACCATGGTTAGTTGATACTTAACCATCAATGGTTACCTATAGACCCAAAGGCATCAACATTCTTGTCAAAAGGCACTTGTTAACTTGTTAGAATAAAAATATCTAAAAGGAAACCTTCTAGCTCATCAAATAAAACCAAAACAGAGATTTAAAATTCAATTTTAACTAATATAAAATTGAATTTACTCAAAAACATTTAGGTAAGAAAGGATTTTCCAAAAAAACTTTGCTAGCCTAAGATAAAATAAAAACTCCAAAAGACACCTTCTATATCATGTTTTGGTTTAGATTAGAGACTTAAGAAATCCAATTTGTTAGCAACAACTTGAATAAATACTCAAAATGACAAATTTTAAATGGATTTTCCCTAGCAACCCAATTGGTAATGATTGGTAGAACCATCGATAGTTACTCAGGACCATCAATGGTCACTATGTGACCTATGTGTGCACAAAAACATGGGAAAACAAGCTTAAAAAATGAAGTTAAAGGAAATTTTAATGAATAAAATGGAAATTTATAATTGCCATAGTGTCTTCCTTACTAAAATGGACTCCATTCAAACATTAGTCATGAAAACTCACAAAAAAAAGTATAAGAACTGATAATTGAAGACAACCTATTCATGTGGGGTTTGATAATTATAATGAAGAACAAATTGAAATAAATCAATACTAGTTACCTTTCCAAATCAATTCCACCACCCAAGAATGGGTCTCAGTGTGTTCTCCCATTGATCTAATGCTCTTATCTTTGTCAGCAATGGATTCTTTGCTCCTTCATTACCTCAAGAACACCATGCATAACCTAGGCTAAATAGAAGAAATATCTAATCTATCCTATCAAATGAAGCTTGAAAATAACACAAATTATCAACAAAAAAGGATTTGGAGATAATTCTTTATTATATCTCTACAATTTTTAGCTTAAAAAATGGTGTTCTATGCCCTTCTATTTGTATATTTTAGAAATGGTCTAAAATCATTCATTACCATCCATCTCAATATTGAGATGTGTGGCCATAGATTAATCTAATATTTAGAATTATCCATAAATATCCTCATAATGATTTAGAAGGAAGGGGAATTAATTAGGCATGGGTGCACATAATTCAGATATTTTATACATTTATGGCTTATGGATGACACACCATGGTTGATGTCATTAGGTGATGTAGATATTGGGAATCAATTTCCAATATTGAAATAATTAATGACCTCCATGGAAAATCTACTTAAGCTCTTAATTTGAATTAATTATATTTAAAGAAGATTAATCAATATTTATGTAATTCTTTAGAAATTGCCCTCAATTAATCAAAATGGTCATAAAATCATATTACTAGGTCATAACTTGACTTGATAAGAATTGGAAGGTGGTGTCAGATGCATTGGAACTATATTCTCATTTAGGATATTTTCAACACAAGATAATAAAGATATGTGATGTACTAATGAATTAGAGGAAAAGAGTGATCTAGAACACAAAAAGGCAAAATCATCATTTTGACTTGAAATGAATTGATCAAAGTTAGGAATCATATAAAATACAATTCCCCATTTATGGACACATTGGACTAGATAATCACTTGTATATGACAAACTCAAACCATTTAGTGCATGTTTAATGATTTTGACCTAAATTCGGCAATTGAGTGCAATTCAAGTAAGATTGATAATTTTAACACAAATGGTGTTAGGAATTAGATGTCTACAATGGTATCTTGATCTAATATTAATCTTAGAAAATACCATTAGTCCCCATATTTGATAAAAAAGATAATAATATGAGGTAGAGAATACTTATTTTGTATAGATGCCTTATTTAACATTCTATAATCTATGTAAAATCAAAGAGTACCATCCTATTTCTTAACAATAACAATTGGTGCACCCCATGGTGACACATTTGGTTTGATCAACCCCTTTGAAAATATTTCCTAGAGTTGAGCCTTCAACTTAACCAATTCAGTGGTTGTCATCTTGTATGGTGCCTTACACTGGTTATGATCCAGGTATTATATCAATAGAGAAATCAAACTCTTATTTAGGAGGTAATCTTGTTAATTCCTATGGAAACACATCATGATAATTCCTAAGGAATGGATAATATTTAAGGGGTGGTTCCTTAGATTCTTCCATTTCATTTATCTTAGCAATAAATGCTTGGCATCATTTTTCTTAGACATTCTTTTCCTTGGACTTGCCTAAGCCTCAAATCTCTCTTCGTGCCTTAAATTTATGTTTGATTTCCAAAATCATCCAAACATTCAACCTTATTCAAGTAGTAATCAATCTTGGCCTTATGTTTTGCAAGCTAGTTGACTCCTGGGATCACATCATATGACCCTAGTGGTGATACATATAGATCTAATACTATTATGAATTTGGGCACTCTAATATTTGCTTTGACTAAACACTTGCCAACCATGACTTTTGAATCATTCCCATATTGTATCGACCATGCATTTTTCATTACTCTAGCTCTTTTAGATAAATTAATAAGCATTTTAGAAGATATAAACCACTTTGTATCCCTTATATCTATCAAAATGGAAACTAGATGTTTAAAAAAAATACTTGATAATTTTATGGGTGAAGCTTAGAATTTAGCTTACCGATTATCAACTTTTGCATGAATATGCTACTGAAAGTTCCCTACTGAGGAGTAGTACATTTTTTATTTGACTTATCCTAGTTACTTTCATGATTATAATGGCCACCTCCACAAATAAATAAACCTCCAAGTTGTCTTTTCCTATTAGCCTATTGGTTTACCTTGAAACTAATTTTAAAACCATTGCCCAGTTTCTTTTTGCTTGAACCATTATTGAATTTAGCATTCTAAATTTTGAACTATTTCTTAGAGTCTCCAAATCTCTATTTCTAGTTATTCTTTTTAAAATTTAGTTTAGAACTTCCAAAATTCTTGAACTTATCCCTGACCTATGCAAGAAAATTCAAATTTTATTCTTGCTTGACTACCTTCTCAAAAACTTGGTCCATGGTAGAAGGTCTATGAATGTACACCTCTCCACCAAACTAGGTTTTAATCCCATGATGAACTTCCTGATTTTGAACCTCTCATCTACTTCGTACCGAGGTAAATACTTAAAAAGTTTGGTGAAATGATCCTAGTACTCATTCATTAATGAGTCTCCCTACTTTATATTTTATAAATCTATAATCTTATAGTCAAAATATATCTATGAAAGCCACCATGATTTGAACAATGTCACAAATTACTCCCATGTAATAGTGGCTGGGTTAAGATTCATTTCCAACTTCTTGTTAGCTCACCACATAGTTGCTTCACTAGCCAAATGTTAAGCTCCCAAAACTAATTTAGTGACCTTGAATTAGTTTTGATCTCAAAATACTTCTCCATCTCAATAAACTATGTTTCAACTCCATCACCCAAAATAGTTTCATCGAACTTAGGTGGATTCACCTTTTTCATATCTCTATCTAATTTTACATCTACCTAAGCTCTCACATCTTGAGGGGTTTTATACTTAGTGGGATTCTCTTTGGGTTAATTTTGATGTTGTTCCTCTTCATGACCATAAACTTCCTTATTAATGAATGCAATTTGATCCCTAGTCTCATCCATGGCTATGAGAATTTGATCCAACTTTGCTACTTGCTCAATGAAAAATTAGTTAAGATCAAATAGAGGGTTCAATTTATTGATGTTTGATACAACCTATCTATATAATATAGATTTCACCATATCTTTTATGATAAAAATAAAGGTACAAAAATGTTAGTGGACTCATTCAGTCCTAGATTTAGAGTTGTAGTTTTGATACCACATGTAACATCCCTACTGGGAATCCATTTAGAAATACATGTTTTTTTTAAAATCAATGTATTTTATAATTATAATTCACCATGAGAATATATTTATTGATCCATATAAATATAATAAGTATCTTAAATATGAAATAGTAATGTAATGTCTACCTATTATTGATCACTATCATCATATGAACAAAACATATTTGAATATAAAAAGTAATTATAGATTTCTAGACATGACTGGTACAAACATACATCCACTAATGTAAATGTATAATAAATAAATAATTACATTTCATTAGAGATAAAATTTAAATAATATTAAATAAAATTCAATGTATAATATATAAATACAAGACTCCTCAGAGCATGAGTTCCCCAACCTCTAGCATCTATGGTAATCTTAAGTGTAGTATCCAAATAAGTACTATTTTGGGGAAAGAGAGAATCATCTAAGCACTTTTAGACATCAAACATAGACCATTGATCCCCCACACAATCCCCCATTAGGGAATGTCCCTCCCTTCTTAGATGAGTAGATAGTGATAGTGCGAGAATCTAGAGAGACAAGCTAGTACCTGTGTGTTGTATGATTTCTATGAACATGTAGTGTACCATAAATAAATTCATTTTAACATGATATCACATAAAAATTTAAATCATACATATGAAATGACAATGTATAACTAACATTACTTTGGTAAAAGCTTTCAATAGTTATCGATCTCTAAGATCAATCAAATTCATACAAACCACTTGATTAGATCACCTTCATTTGGAATTGGTGATACTAGTAAGCTAGTGAATTTCATCTCAGGACTTAGTTAGTACACACAATATGAGATTTGGTTAATATAAATATAACCAATAGATTCATACAGTTTAATTCCTACTAACAAGCATAAAACATGTTAAACATAAGAATAATTAGAACACATACATTTAATCCATCAAACATATGAATGAATCTCAATTATAATGTCTATCACATAAATAAAAATCATAAAAAGTATAATTTATACTAACTGGGTATAGTCTATATTTATACAACATACTAATAATTTTCATAAGTAGATTCAACTCCAGTATATTCCATGATAAGCACTAAAATCATAGTCCACCATAATATGTAAACATAGCTTAGTTTCAAATAGCTAGTCATAAAAATAAAATCATAATGTAACTAGATATAATATATCCACTACAATATTCATTATATAATGGTGATTCTATATTCCATTATTTATTATTTCATTATCATGATGTAATCCTCTATAGACACTGTAAATACATTTAATATTCCATATTATTCCTCTATTATATAACTGCAAGCCCATTTACATTTGTGAGCCTTAATAACACTAGTTTTATTATTTATTCCATTAATTCATGTCTAGGTGTATTTCAAATAGCAAATACGTTAACCTATATTTGATTTTATTGATTCCTTTTATTTACTACTTATAAAGTAATATTAAGTTTACATGTAAGATAATTAAACACCATAAAGAACACACTAAATGTATAATAAGATAAATACATTTAGAGGTAATTTATCCACATGACTCATTTTAACAAACAATAAAACTATAATTATAAACACACCTCCTAATGTATGAATATGTGCCATATATATGCATGAGTACCTGAATTCTCTTACTGATATATTTTTTATATACGAGAGTTTATACATATTAAATATAATTGTAATGTTTATTGTACACTAGTTCTCAAAAAATATACATATATACTATATGTTAATGCCAATAGTCATCTATAAAACTAATCAAAGACTTCATATGATTTCCTCATAAATTTATTATTCGCCAAATACTTTGATGATTTATTATAAGATATTGATATTCCAGATAGATATGAGTAACTAACTTCCAATGCTAGATATATAATGGCAAATACTTAGTCTTACTACAATATACATAGTTTAATACATGTTATGAATTCTATGTGTTAATGATACATTATATACTACTATCATTCAAGTCAGCTATCACTATGTGCCAATGATACCATACATAATATCATCTATAATAATAAACACTATATATCTTTTGAACATATTCTAGGAGACATCTAGGTCAATTCTACTACTACTTATCATTTACATCTGTATTATGGTATGCATGGTTGACCTTATAATAATTTTTTTTTATCAACATGCCAATGAAGCCTATGGTTTTTACTTGGCACTTGAATCCCAAATAAAAAAATTAGGCATAACTCTCATTTTTGAGATGAATCCTAAAAGTGATGTGCCTCATGTTCATTTATCAGACCTTTATGCAGAGGTGGGATGGTGTTCAAAAAGGTAAAGATATTTATGCAAGCAAGAGAATTTATATATTCCAGATTCAAGATATATACTGATCGATGTGGAAGAGGAAATAGAATCATTCCTTCACCCACCATAGTCAAAATTTAATAATTGCATCAGGTTGGTAACCATTTCCCTTGGAAAGAGACATGATGCTAAGATTGATAGGGCATATACCAAAATTTAAATGTATAAAAAACATCATCACCAATAAAAAGAATGATAAACATAATATAGGTATATTATATATCATCTTTAACTAAGTAAATGAATAATATATTATATATATGAATATATCATCACCAACAAAAGAAATGAATAGCAACACAAATGTATAAAGGCACTTTGTTTTAGTGAAAGGTCTACTTGTATCTTATATTTCTTTGTATTTACAATCAGAAGTGAAACATCACATTGTTTAGAGAAGTGAAATGCATCACATTATTCAGAGAAGTGAAATGAATTTCCACCTAATCAAATAACCCATTTATAATTTTGGTAATAAAGTCGTAGTGTTATTATTACCATTCCTAAATTTTGGTAATCTCACAATTACTTAGGCTAAATAGTTATTTGATATTATTTAATTATCTAGTTTAACTAAGGATTATTCAAAGACTATTCGACTTAGAATAATTAATTAGTTTAACTAAATAAGTACTACTTAACTATCATATTCATGAATACGATAAGCTTGTTATTTTTCTTTACATTTGGAATATTATTCTATCTATCTAGATTAATTATCATATTCATATCTAGTTTAATTATTTATTTTAATAGTTATTTCATTATTCACTCAGGTAGAAAAATGATTCAAATAATACATATTTAGTTAAACTATTGATAAGTGAATTTTATTGTATACATTAATTGATATTCAACACTAAAATATTGATTGCTATGAATATACAGGTTATCCTATTAATTTATGAATATTGATATTGACTATTTTTAATATAATGGTATATTCATAAATTAATTTTGGTTGATATGATATCATTAAACTATATCATTCTACCAAACATTTGAATGGAATTCTCCAAACATAATTCCATGGTTATGTAAAATAATTACTCACACAGTCCTTAAATAAATGCATTATCACAATTTAAAATACACAATTTTGTTTTTGAGTTAGAATATCACCAACCTTTTAATAGTCACCTAGATGATACTATAAGTCCTTTCCCTCCTTTCCTCTACTCCATTTCATTCTCTCAACTCTTCTTATTTTCTATGCTCTGTGCCTTTTCCCATTTGCGCTCTTCTATCCTCTTCTTCTCCTTTTATGTAACCCAACTACCTTACTTTCTTTCCTTTTATTCTTTTCATGTATGATTTTTTATAAAGACTTTCCTTTTTTCTTAAAAAACTTTCCTATTTTTTAAATATATATATATATATATATATATATATATATATATATATATATATATATATATATATGTATGTATTTTATAATTATTGTCCTATTTCATAATTATAAAAATCAATACAATTATTATATTTATTTTATTCCATTTTCACCATTTTTTCCCTATTTATATATATTTATTAGAATACATTTGCTAATTAATAATATGAATTAATGATATATAGTCATTTACTAAAAATATCTAATTATGATGACTTAATAACAACATGACTAATAATAAGTCATTAATATTCTTTTAATCAAAAATGGTAAATCACATGTTATTATCCAATCCAAATTTATAACAACCATAACATAATATCACAAGATTAATTACATATAAACATAAATTTGAACTAAACTAACACACACATTCAATCATCTAAATGTAGACAATCATCAAAACATATTAACACTAACAATTCATCTATGCATATAACATGTACTAACTAATGTGGTGTGTGCAAGGTTTTAGCCATTCTTTTGTCATCCCCAAACACTTTCATCTACGTTACCTTCTTTGATGATGCTATTCATTCATCATGCTCTAAGAGATGAATATCTCCTACATCCAAAAAATGACAAGTAGGTAGTTAGTCCATACATCATGACATATATACATCACAAAGTACTACTAAAGTAATAAATCAACATGATCATAATGTAAGAATATACACTACATCTAACTCATAGAAATTAAATCATGTAATCAAAGAAATATTCAACTATCAAATAACATCATATAACTCATATCTTAGTTAATAAATACCATATCAAATTACCAACTATAAATATCCATGGATAATAAAGTAAGTTTTCTTAGTGAAGAAATTGGGATGTAACAATATTAATCAATAATACCATATAGATCTGTATGCTTGATCAAATAAGGGAATAAGAGAAAGTGATTCTAGTATACTATGCACATTCCATAAAGGATAACTACATGTGATCGAAAACCCCTATCATTTGGGTTAATGTGGGCAATGGTCAAGATAGTAGGGGTTTTATATCATGTGATCATAACATCCCACAACCCAAATTTTTTGCTTCTTTTTTATTTGATCCTAATTTTACTTCATGTGTGCAGGTGTTCATTATGGTTTATAAGAAGAACCAAATAAATAGTAACACATTAGAATGATCAAAATCCCCTGAGCATATCTGTAAGACCCTAGATCCTTCTTGTATCATTCCCAAAAGTCTCAGGACCCTTGCCATTGAAAGGACACTAGCATAGTGTACTTCCATCCCTCTAACCATGTTACTATTTAAAATTAGTTTCAATTCCAATTCTATAATTAAAGGATCCTAGACTAATTTCTAGACTTATTCCAGCCTTCTCATCATCTGGTGACACCTGTTTCACTCTAGATAAGTTGATTTTCTCATTGAACTTTATATTTCATGTAAATCAATTCGATAGATATATTTGTAATATTTATCTATATTTACCCTCTACACCCAACACTTTAACAAATTAGTAGTTACATATACTAATTATTAAATAGTTAAAATATATTCATTGATAAAAAGTCATGCAAATACAAGATGTGAAACTTACCTTCCAAAATAATATATTTCATAATTTTAAGATAAATGATGGGCAATGGCATGGGAAATTCAATATAGAGGTACCCTTTTTTCTTAGTCATTATGTCTTTGTTAGTCTTGAAGAAGATTTTCATGAGCTCTTATTTATGATGCTTATCTTTATATGCCTTCATGCCTTCACAACTCATACTTAAAACTTCTCCCATCAATTTTTCAAAAATAATAGAATATAACCATAGTATTTGCATAATTATATGATTCCAAAAAATGGAAAATTATTTTAAAACTACCTCATCATAGTTGACAAACCTCTACATGAATTTTGCCAAGCCCCATTTTTCTAACATCCACCATACATATTGATTGTCTTTAACTATGTATTTAATATTGTAGATGTGTTTTTATTTTTTTATATTTAAGGGGTGTGGATGATTTTTTGTTATTAAGTGGAAACCATACCTTAGAGAGATTAAAACCTATCATAAGTAGAAAAGAGGGTGAAACTTGTCACAACTAGAAGAGAGATAAATGATATTTTCTATACAACAAAATATGGAAAGAAATTATATAATATATGTATCATGTGATACATTTATGTAATGTAAATAAATGATTAAAAATTAATTAGGAATAATAATTAAATGGAAAATATAGTAAATATAAAGAGTTAATCTTAATAGTTCTTCCACATTAATGAGGAGGATAAATATATAGGGTTTACATGTATATCTTGAACAAAATTTTCATCTGAATTTAAACCAACAAAGAGGTTTTATCACTATCAAAAAATTCACCTATAAATATGTATATAATTAGGATTTGGTATTGGGATCACTAAGGAACTTTTGATAGGGGTCAAAAGCTATAGGGGAACTTATGATAGGTGGGAAAAAAACTAAAAAATCAATTGTTGACTTAATTTTCTAGGGTCTGATGTGATTTTAATATTTTTTCACTTTGATCTACATGTTGTGACTCTAGGTGATGACAATATTTGATTTATTTCTTTCCCCATAATGGATTTTATATACCTAAAATATCTAAATAATATCTACCTTTGATTCTTAAGGAGGAAATTTGATTTTAGTGGTATGTTAGATAATTCATTGGTTTATTAGGTTTTTAAAAGTGGGAGTTACAATAATGAAATAAAATTGTTAAAAGGAAACAAATTTAACAAAAAAGAGATTGCATGACAAATAAAGCGTTAGTTTATGTGCAAAATGTTCTCCATAGTGAAATATTAGATTTATAAGATGATGAGTGTTATAATGATTAATTGATTTTATTTTAATGGAAGGTACACAATAGGATGTTAGGTTAACAAAAGTATGCTTAACCAATGTAAACATGTGGACAAGTCAAATATTTTATAAATATAAAAATGGAGTGATAACTACAAAAATAAAATGTGTCAATACATGGAATTGAAATTCTTAAATTAAAAAAGAGAGATCCTAGAATTGGTACCTTTGATTTTGATTTCCACTTGCATAGTTAGAGGCTTAAGATGATTGGTAAAATATACTTCACAAATGATTTTAGTTTTTTGTTATTCTACCCATTTTGATAAAAAAATCTCAATTTATCAAATTTTTTATGGATTTCCCATATTATTTCCTTTTTCACATCATAATATTCATAAAAAATTGAGCTCATCTCTATTCCTAAAATAGTTTCTCAAAAATTGCTACAACTTTCTCATAATTTATAATTATTTTTATTGATAGAATAAAATTATCTTGAAATTTTATAAACATCTTAATTTGTTTCTTTTAATTAAAAACCTCTCCCATGGGGTGAAATAATTCATTTTTAGGTCTTGTTGACATTGAAAATAGGATAAATCTATAGTATGAGTCCTATTGACCTTACTGAGTGGTGAAAACTCTCTACTTTCTATTGAAGAACCAAAAATTTTGTACTTCTCTGTAACATTTTGAAATGTCTTATAACTGCATGAAATCATATAAGTAAATTAAAATAATTTGATGATATGCCCATATTTTGAGGTGAAGGATATTGCACTATATAACTCATTAAAAATAAAATCATTGCGCATGCCATGTGTAAAATGTATGAAATATATATTTTAATAATCATTAGAGCACATTTACAACATACTTTTATGTATAATTATAAAAATATATCATCATGAAAGATCATGGATAACATGTAACCCCATACTGATATGTAATGTAGAAGCAATATAATAAAAAGGAAGATAAAAGAGGAGCAAGTGATATGCCACAATGTAACAATAGGCCCCAACATGGACTAGAAATAATATTGAAGGTGGTAAGAATAGTAACTTTTAATGTGAATAAGACATATGGTAAGAGCCTATATCGATATAATAAATGTATAATATATGGAAACATGAGTGTTTCCACCAAATAAAAATATATAATCAATGAAGCACAATAATAATATGCCCTTGTATAAGTGATTGATAGAGGTGCACTAATGGGTTTCCCATATGTGGGTAATATATTATCAATACAAGTACTATATAATACATTTCCCACTATAGACAATATATAATCAACATAGAACATAATTAATAGTATGAGATATTCCCATTAATGGGTGATAAATAATCAAGATAAGAGATCACATAAGGGTCCTTGCATAAAATAAACACATGATATATATCATGGTAATGTATGTAAGGACATAGAACATTTAAATGCTATGGATCATGGAAAATAAGGGATATAAGGATAGGTGGAAACACACATAAAATAATGAAAATAATAATCAATTATGTGCATTAAAATTAAGGTAAGTGAGTAAAATGTAGAGGAAATAAAATTAGGAAGGAAAAATAAAAAGTAACAATCAAGGCCTCGTGGAAAAAAATGTAAACTCCATTTAAATAAAGAAAATTGACTAGTCAATAAATAAGAAATAGAAGTAAAAAAATGATAATAAATAAATAAAAATAATATTACACCAAAATTCCCCCATATCCAAATGTATTCATGATCTATATATATAATTCATGTCTCATATATACCATGTGAATTTTTATATTATGCATAGATAATTGATGGAGCATTTAATAAAAAAGTATGTTATGCAAATTGGCCAATGATACCATCAAATATTGAAGAGTGATTGCAGCTTATATGTCTAAAACATATGTCTTCCTACTATCATAACCAAATATTAAATCTAGTAAGGCATCATTATCAACAATGGTGTTTCTCACTGTTAATATGCAACATTGAGTTTTATTTTTCTTGGAGTGATATTATGTAATGATTGTTTCTTTACCATTATTGGTGTTTTTTTTGAAATTGATATACTTGTTTCTTAGGTACCCATTTGTGTTTATATTGAGATTTATATTTTGACACCTATGAGAATTGATGCATTGACACTGACCTGACATTTTAATTATTATATCTTTAATTTAAGTATCACCACCATTAATAAGGTCATTAATTTTATTCTTAAAATATACATATTTTTAAATATATGATACTCATCATTAAAAAAATCAACCAACAATGGAATGTAACATAGAGTGTTATATGTGAATCCTAAATATATGGGCAAAGATTCCAACAAATGAGATGGAGAAGACTAGTTGTTACGTGGGAGGAGTTTTTGAAAAATGTGTTGAAAGAGAAAAAGGCAATGGTGATAGGATGCATGTGTCAGGGGTGGATCTAGATGGTATCTCATAATATATGAAATATAATGAAAAGGAGGCTAATTATTTTGGTAAGTTTTTATTTAATAATGGTTTTTATAGAAAATTTTCTTGGTTAAATACATTGAAAGTAAATTTGGATAAAAAGGAGACTGCTCACTCTTTTCAAGAGCTCCCTACTTCCAAGGTTGATAAGGGATTTCATATTGTGGTTCCTAATTCACTTATTGAATCTACTTCATTAAGGATGTCTGAGACTCTTATTGGTAAATTTATGGGGTCTAGACCTAATATTGATCTATTAAGATAGTGGGCTAAGAAGAAATGGGCTCTAAGAGGTCATGCCAAAATCTCAGTAATTTGTAATGGGTTCTTTTCAATTTGTTTTAATCATGCTAATGATTATCCTAGAGATTTAGTGGGAGGACCATGGTATTAGAAAGATCAAGGTTGTTCTTGAAGAAATGGAAACATGTTTTTTATCCTAATAAATATTACATAAATATTATGCCTATTTGGGTAAGATTGCTTGGACTCCCAATGGAATTTTGGGATGAGTATTTGTCTCTAAGTATAACTAAGACTTTTAGGTATATGATAGCTTTTTAGGACTAGATTAGTGCATGAAATATTTTATATTAATGTTTTTATAAATAAAGAACTTCCTTTTTGTGTTCATCTTCATTCCAGTAGGGGTGAATGGGTACAAAAATTTAAATATGAAGATTCATCATTTAAGTGTCATGGTTGTAATAAGTTGGGGCATATGACTAGAAATTGTCCTCATTTTGTCAAAAAGGGTAATTATTATGTTTTAAGAACATATAATTTGGATTTTAAAAGTAAAGGTAAAGGGGTTTTAATTATTGATATAACTAAAAATTCAAATTTTAATAAGGTGGATGTTGGTCAAGTTCCAAAGATTAATTTCATTTTATTGATGTGGTAATTGACAGTCCTTCAAAAGAAGTATTTGAATTTTTAGGTGCCACTTTGGTGAGTGGTAAAGATATTTTAGAGGTTCCTCTTGTTTTTATTAGTGTAGATAGTTTAAATGGTGGGAAGCTTAGTATATTGGAACCTAAACCAAATGCATCTTGATTTAACTTATTTGGGAATAATAGAGTTTTATTCTTATTTTAGTTAAGGGTATGGATTAATAAATTAATATAGAATATAGCAATAAATATAGTCCTAATTTGTGCAACTATTTATCTTTTTTACCTTTATAAAAAATAAATAAATAAGAAGAAACATAAACTATCTAGAAAATAGACTGAGACAGTAGATACAAAGGGCTAAAATGACTGTGTAAGATTGGAAAGGTGTCATAAACTTGAATCTAGCTTGCATTAGGTGAAAGGATAGGAGCACCAAAAAGTTGATGCTTTAGTGTATGGTGTTTTTTTTTGTTCCTACTACTATTGTCCAAACTAATCATAGAGACTTGAAATTTTTGGGGTAATTATGTTATGCCTATGTGAGTGTGTCTATGAAAAATTAAGAACTGGTTATCGATAAAACTCACTATGGATCTGATTTTGTCTTCAAACCCTAACCCTCCATCATTCTTGATAAAAAAAATTTTGATTCACTTGAGAAAGAGGGGGTTTATTTTTAAATATGTACTGAACATGCAATCCACACCCCTTGTGTGGGCACATTGCCTATATATCAATACTCTGAAGAGGGATCAAGTCATATGTTTATTTCCCAACTAATGTATTTTATACAATAGTGTGATGTGGATGAAAATGCCAAATTGATAATGTTTGAGGTGGTTAGGGGATAGTATGAGGATTTGAGTAGATTTGTAGCTATGTTGGGTGACTATGTGCAAAGAATAGGGAAGTTTGCCTTAGTGATTTGTTTGTTTTCTTGCTTTCTTTATAAGTTTAGTCACCACCCTTGTAAGTGAGCTTTAAATGGGATTTTATAGGGAATAATTAGTCATGGGGTAGATGTGTTCATTCTAAGATAACCTAATTAAGGATAAGGACCAGATGAAAATGACTGTTGAGGCTCAAAGTGAAAATGGATAGGATCGCCAAAAATGGGACACTTTTCTATGGGCCACTATAGTCCAAATGGGGTGCTCCTATCCTATAGGCTCAAGACCTAGGGGAACATGATTGGCATAGGGAATACTATTTATCTGAGGTGAAATGACCATTTAGAATGTTAAAAATGACTGATAATGAGCAAAAAGGTGTTTAGAAGGGTTGTAAGAGCATAGAAAAAAGACCTATGGATGGGGTGTCACAAGCCACACTCAAACTACCAATTTGGACATTTTATATGACTACATTCCCCGCTCCTTTATTCTAGTGATTTAGTAAAGTAAAATACTAGGATAAAGGAAAAAAAAACAACATACCTAAACTTACCTGCAAGGGTGAAGCCCATGAAGATGTGTGATGTTGAGTGTGTATAGAGAGAACATAGCATGAAGCATAAATATTCAAGAGGAAAAAAGTAGTAAATCAATTCTTACTAAACACAATATGTCTACAATAAGAATGTACAAAGGTTGGGTAAAAGAGAGAGGAAGAGAAATGAATGAATACACCTCACTAGGTATGTGAACCAATACAAAACTTATTGTGATGTTGAGTGATGTTGGGTATGTGCTATACTAAGAGTAATATCATGAATAAAGCTGAGTGCTCAATTCCTCAAAGGTGGCTTAAGAATATAAAGGCTAACCCTTTAGCTCCATCATCTCCCACATGAAGCTATGTGATCATACATGTGTTAATTGATGTTTGGACTATGTGTCCAATCCCTCTAAGTAGGTGGCTCAAGAATACAAAGGCTAACTAGTCCTTTGGTTCCATCATTGCCTATCAAGTGTGAACTATAAACTGACACTGGTATGAATGTGTGGTGTATGAGATGGATCATGAAGCCCATGAATGATCTATAATATGAAAATGTGGCATGGATAGACAAATGTGTACTAAGAACTAGACCAATCTTGGCCACTCTAAAAGGTGGAGATTAGGCTTGTATGAAAGCCACTCTAAAAATGAGAACTAAGATTATATGAAAGCCACTCTGAAATGATGCCAACCACCTAGAAATAGAATAAGGAACACAACTACTAAGAATACTTGGGTAATACAATAAACTATAAAGAAAAGAAGCTAAATGTGTTACACACATTTTTCCTAATAACTAACATCTATATAATGGATTCTAATCTATAAGTTGTACCAACTACCCAATCTAAAACTAGAAGTAAGAGCCATCATGTTGCACATGATACCCCCTATATCTAGATAATCTAAGTAAAACTATACTAAAATTACCTAATCTGAACTAGACTATAGCTAACAAAATTGTAATTAACCTTACCTTTCTATTTGTTTTTAAATTTTGTGGGTTTTTGGCTGTTTGGATAGGAGCACAAAAATGGACACTTTGTTATAGGGCACTGTAGTTTGAATGGGGTGCTCTTGTCTTTTTACTTTTTTTAATGACTATTCTATGTTCATCCTTATTTTTCTAGTATATTCTACATGTTTTAAATTTTGATTATTATTTTGAGTGTTCTAAAAAATTGATTTTAACTAGTAGAGGGCTCTGATCTCTATGATAAAATACCTATTTATTACACCCTCTTCTAAGGGTAGGAATGAATACCTTATAATGACTGCCCTCAAAAGAAAGATCCCTACAAGTGTGTTATGTTGTGAAATACATGATATAGCAATGATGATAAAAAATATGTCTCAAGATATAGCATAGTTTGTATTGGAGATTATTAGATTAACATGGGTATGCCTAGATAGATGTAGAAATGTAATAGCATGTGTAGTTTACTAAACTAAAACTAAAAATCTAGTTAGTTTTCAAGGAGGGATGGAGCATGATGTCCATCATGGCTTCCAAGAAGGTAAGATAATGCATGATGTGTATCATGACATTGAAAATAATTGAGAAGCAAACAAGAAAACAAACACATAAGGAAAGAAGCAATAAAAATACAAAATAGGCCAAGGGGCTAAGCAAACAAGGGACATGGGAACATGTCACTAAAATTGGGAAAGAAAGCATACAAGGCATGTTCAAATACTCACATACACATATAATTACAAATAAGAAATATTGGCATGAGGGCCACATGAACATACAAGAGTAAAAGAAAAGGACATTGAAAAATTTCCTAAGGCACACACAAGTAAAAAAATAGGAACTGAGAAATGCAATCACATCTAGTTACTCAAAGAAAGAAAGGAAGGAATGTAAATTCTAGAAATACTATTGTATATAACTGATCAAAGTAAGAAGTGAAAGTATGCAAAACATGTAGTAAAATACTAGGTAGATGCTAATAAATACACAAGTACTATATACTAGTGAGTGTCTATAGACTAATCTATGTAATCTAGTAAGTAATGTACATCAACATGATAACTAGAGTGTGTAGTATATGAATGACATAACTTGGATGGTTTTGTCATATACAAGATGCCCTCTATGGTTAGATATGTCGATGTATGTCTCGAAAGTAAAAGTAAAATTTCCCCCTTGATGGGTAGAGTGAAGTAATAAAAGATTTGGGTGTCACTGTGCATACTCAAAGAAGATCAAGTGAAGCATGGTAATGTAGATAAATTGATAAATAATAACATAGAACAATAAAATGTAAGTATAGAATGGTAGTATAAATGTAAAGCATGGATAATGCATATAATTAAAAAGTTTTTAGTGTTTTGAGTTATTTGAATGTTTTTGTATTTTGACATGTTATATTATTTTTGGTATTTTGAAATAAAATATGTACAAGTAATAATGAGTAAATTTGAGAAATTATGTACAAGTATAAATAAACTATATACAAGTAAGCTAAGAAATTATGTACAAGTAAGTAGAAATAAATTATGTACAATAATGTGAGTAAAGCAATATGTACATAATGATGTAAAAGACTAAGCTAGAGGGGGTAAAGGTTTTAAGGATGGTTCTTGTTGGGGATGGAGATGGATAAAAGGATCATGCCCATCATCAAATTCATCAAGATCATCATCATAAGTATCATCATGTGTCATAGGCTTTGTATACGTGGTGGCTATTTCCTCAAGTGCTAATAAGATCTATGATCATTATTTAGTCAGAGATATATCACTTGTAGTGGTGTCATCCTAACAAAGGTGAATTTAGGGTTGCCCTAGTGATGAAGATGATGGTTCTCATCTAGGGTATTTATCTCTAGTAAGAGGTGGCCTTGATGGAATTGGTGGAGTTAGTGCTAGTGGTGATATAATATGAATAGTACCCTAAACTAATAGTTTATCCAATCTCTGTTGTAAAGTTTTACATGATTCTGTGTCATGGCCTATGTTTCTATGAAAGAGACAAAATGGGTGATGATCATACTATGATAACCTACTAATATATCTATGTCATATTATAGGGAGTGTAATTAATATAAAATAAAGTAACATTTGTAGCATAATCTATGGTTGATGTTGTGTGCTTCCTACCTAAACCTAAATGACTGGCTCTATATCCATAGAGGTAACCATGTGAACCGTATGTGCCAAGTAATCTATATATGGCTAAAAATGTGGAGTATATCTTGAGATTGTAGTGTAATATTATAAGAGTGATGTAGGATGTGTGATGGGGGCTCTAGAGTCATCTCAATACTCTATTAGGCCAACTAGTGTAAATATCAATCCACATAGTCATCTGTGAGTGTGCATGTATATCATCATTTGAATTGGCCTAGGAATATGTATCAACATCATGTACATATGGAAACTTAAAATTTACCACAAGTGGTAAATGTGAAATGGGAGTCTCATCAACTATAGTAGGAGAAGTCGATGATGCTGTGAGAGTATTTGTAACTAGTGAAGTGACTATGACTACATGAAGATATGTATCTATAGAATCAGTAGGGACTATTGGAACTACTATCAGTGATTGCATAATTATAAAAATTGTAAGAACTATGATTGATAGATTAGCTAGAATGGTTGAAGCTACCATAACTAGTTGAGTATCTAAAACTAAGGAAACAACTATAGGTGGAAGAGTGTGAGATGTGCTAGTCTCTCCTATCTCATATATATGAATCTAGTCAAGATAAATACGATGAGGTAGTGACTAAACTTTGATATGAGGTGTCCCATCTAGTAAAATAGTTTAAGATGACTTTTTAATTATACAATATCTAAATGGCTAGTTATCTATTAGGTATGTGTATAGGTATCCTTTATGGAATAACTTAACACATCGATGAAAAGTAGAAGGAATTGACCTCATAACATGTATCTAAGGTCATCCAAGAAAAAGGTTATAATAAGAGGACCTAGCATAACTTGGAATTATGTAGAGAGGGTTCGGGCCCTACCATGATATCCAAAGTAATGGTGCCTAATGTCTATCATGGTGTATCATCAAACCCTCTAATTTTATTAAATTACTTTTTCATGGAAGCCATATCTACACCCATGTTCTATACAAATGTAATATTACATATATTAAGTTCACAACCACTATCAACTAAAACTCTCTTAACTACATTAGTTTTGACTTGACTTGTATAAATAGTGGAAAATTTTGATTAATAATGACTTGAGAAGGCATGTCCTCACAATAAAAAAAAATAACATCTTCTATAGTTTTTAGTGTGTTGACCATTGATGAAAAATAAGAAGGCTCTGAATCAATGGGCATAAAAGTTTGAGTGAGTGTTATATAAAGAATGTCATAGAAAAAATTTGTTTTTTGAAGCAGTTCTAACACAGATATCTTAGCTAGTGTATTTCTCAATTGATAAAAAATATCATATACCCTATGTGAATTTGCCTATATAGGTGGGTTGGGCTTGGGAAATGAGGGAATAGGAAGGTGGTGGGGTTCCTGACTAGGGGTAAGAGGTAGGTGGTACATTGAGTAACAACTCTAATCAAATTATCTACTAGCCATATAGGGATAGTAGTAGCTACGAGAAGAGAGTGAAGATAATTGAAAGGTCAAGGTGGTGGAGGGACAAAGGGTGTCATCTAGGATCTCTAGGGATGGGTAGTGACTTGGGAAAGAGAAAAATGGACCATGTAACATGAATTGGCATGGGATAGGGGCTCTAAAATGATCAGGTAAGAGGTGTAACAAAATACATGTAGAGCTAATCAATAAAATGAACAACATGCATGTCCTCCCACTTACAAAGGAAGTGAATTAGGCATACAAGGCATATGATAAAACTTTGCATTGGGGAATAAAAAAAAGTCTGCATTCATGAACATCACTGGACCTAGTAAGGATATCTTAGGTCTTTGAAAGGAGCACTTATGAATTATTAAGATAAAATAAGAATAAAATTGATTTATATGTAAGGTGATACATTAAGAACCAAACAAGGCTAATATATTCAACTAGGGTTTGAAATAAAATGATTTTTAAAATTATTATGGTTAATTTTAAAATTTAAATGTGAAATTTTGATTTATATATGCAAGAAAAAATATAAAAGTACTACTAAATTTAGTAAAATGTTTTCCTAGGGTTTTTGTGTGCAAACAAAGTAAGTCAGGTTTACCAAATGATTTAACTTATTTGGGAATAATAGAGTTTTATTCCTATTTTTTTAAGGGTCTAGATTAATAAATCTGTATAAAATATAACAATAAATATAGTCCTAATTTATGCAACTATTTGTCTTTTTCACCTTTCTAAAAATAGTAATAAATATAACTTAGCTAGAAAATAGACTGAGATGGCTGATACAAAGGTTGAAAATGGATGTGTAGGATTGGGAAGGTGTCGTAAACCTAAATCTAGCTTTTATTGGGCAAAAAGATAGGAGCACCAAAAAGTGGACACTTTGGTGTCTAGTATTGTTGTCCATTCTTGCCACTATTATCCAAACTAATCACAAAGACCTAAAAATTTTTAGGTATTTATTGTGTTTATGTGTGTGTTCCTATGAAAAAATGAATGTTGGTTGTTGAAAAGACCCATTATGGAACTAATTTTGTCTTCAAACCCTAACCCTGCATCATGCCTAATAAAATGCCATTTGAGTCACTTGAGAAAGAGGGGGGTTATAATGAAATATGTATTAAACATGCAATCCACACCCCTTGTGTGGACATGCTTATTACATACCAATACTTCATTGAGGGATTAAGTCATATGCAATTCTCCCACCCAATGTGCTTTGTGCAATAGTGTGATGTGGATGAAAATGCCAAATTGATAGTGTTTGAGATGACTAGGGATTGGTATGAGGATTTAAGTTGGTTTATAGCTATGTTGGATGATAGTGTGTAAATAATAGGTAATTTTTCCTTATTTCTTTGTTTTTATTCTTAATTTCTTTGTAATTTTGATCACCACCCTTATAAATGAGCTTTGAGTGGGCTTTTATATGGAATAATTTGTCATGGGTTAGATGTATTCACACTAGGTTGACCTAATTAAGGATAAGTACTAGATGGAAATGACCATTGGGGATCAAAGTTAAAATGTATAGTAACATCAAAAATGGGACACTTATCTATGGAGCACTCCTATCTTATAGGCTCAGGACCTGGGAGAACATGATTGGCATGGGGAATACTGTTTGGCTAAGGTAGAATGACCATTCAGAAGGTTTTAGATGACTAAAAATGAGAAAAATATGCTATAAGGGTCACAATAGCATGTAAAAAGGACCTATGGA
Organism: Torreya grandis; assembly: GCA_037957365.1. Lineage (NCBI taxonomy): Eukaryota > Viridiplantae > Streptophyta > Pinopsida > Cupressales > Taxaceae > Torreya > Torreya grandis. The sequence goes on along the minus strand of JARHVA010003423.1, from coordinate 231,633 downwards.
TGGGGTGACACAAGCCACACTCAAATTACCAATTTGGACATTTTATATGACTACACATCTAAGGATTTACCTATTTTAGATTTTGGGCTTCTAGATGTTGGGTGTGTGGCTAGATCTGAAACTTGATTGAAGAAAAGGCTCCTTTTAGGGGTTCAAATCATATTTAAGAGCATATTATTGTTTCAAATCATTTTCATAGTCTAATGGATTTAGATAAAGAGGAAATTGAAGATAGAGTTATTTTTCCTATTGAATAAGAAGTAAACATGGTGTGTAAAAATACTTTTTCTAGGATAGATTCTTTCATAAATAGATATATCCAAGATAAGATTATCTCTAAGTTTTTTTAAAATATTTTTGGTGTTTTTTATTCATTGACTTCTAGTAGATAATCCTTAGGAAAGGAAGTGATATTAACTATATTAAAGTAGAAAATTATGTTTAAATCTCCTGATGTTGGTTCTTATACGAAGGTGGGTAAACTGACATAACTTGAAACCTGTAGAAAAAATATTGAGAAGGATATTGCTAATGGTGTACAAACTACCTTATCTCTTAGATTGGCTAAGGGAACCTCTCACCATGGTAAATGAAGATAAATAGTTTTAATATTAGGGACTTGCACCATCTTAGTAAACATAGGCTATTGAAGGATTTATGTATGAATAATAAGACTTCTATTTTAGTTATTCAAGAGATTAAGATGAATGAGGAAATTGTGAAAGATGCTAATAAGATGATTTATAAAGATTCTAAAGTGGAAAGTGGAAGTTATATAAGGGATTTTAGAGGAATTTCTACTTTTTGGAATGGTTTTTTATTAAAGGGTGAAATTCTAATTAGAAATAATCATCACTTAGCTATTATGTTTTTTGATCATTCTCATAACTTTCTTGGATTATTTTCAATGTTTATACACCTAATAATTTTAGTGCTAGATGAATATTATGTAATGAGTTAAGTATGTTTAGATCTAATTATGAGCAAATGTATTGGATGGTGGTTGGTGATTTGAATATGCCCCTTAATCTTGGGGAAAAGTTGGGTGGTATTCATGATTATAATGAGATCATAGATGATCTTGTAAGTTTCATTTCTAATAATGATCTTTTAGATGTTGAATTAAGATGATCTTATTTTACTTGTCAAATAGATGTGTTAGGATTAATATTATTCAATCACGTCTTGATTAGGATTTGATTTCATATGATTGGTTTGTATCACTTGATTACTTATCTCTTCCAAGAATAGGATCTGATCATAATCATCTTGTTCTCATTTTGTATGATAGAATTAAAAAGGTTTATTCTTCCTTTATATTCAAACATATGTGGTTTATCATCATATTTTAATGGATAAAATTAATGAATGGTGGCATATAAATATTAAAAGGGATAACTATGTTCAAATTGGCTTACAAACTTAAAAATGTAAAGAGGAATGTTAGAGTTTGGAATAAAAATGTTTTTGGTCATATTTTCACTCAAAAAAAGTGTATTAGAGAGGCATTGGTTGCTTTGGATGAAAAGAGTGTGGTGAATGACCTTTTGGAGGAAAAGAGTGTGGTGAATGGCCTTTCAGAGGAAAATTTGATTGAGGAGAGGTTTATTTTTAGTAAATATCATTCTATAGTGGATTCAGAGGAAATGTTTAGGAGGTAGTAATCAAAGGATGTTTGGTTAAAGAGGGTCATAAAAATTTATTTTTTTTCACTTATCTACTCTCAAACATAGGAGCCATAATAAAATTTATGAAATTAAATGTTCAAATTTAATCATTTTTCAAATCAACAAACTATTAAGGATGAAGGTATTTGTTATTTTCAAAATTTGTTTGATGCTAATGAAACATTGGATGATGATATTGCTCATGATTTTGTGGAAGCCGTTCCTTCCCTTATTTATAATAATGATAATGCTAGTTTGTTAAATTTTCTATAAGTTGATGTTGATGTGATGATAGCAATTGATTAATTATTTAGAACTCGGGAAATTTTGCATGAATTTAATAACACCTTCATTTCTTTGATTCCTAAAAGGAATGGTGTTTTAGCCTTTTTTGATTATAGGCTTATTAGCTTGTGTACTCAATTTATAAGATCTTTACTAAGATTATAGCTATAAGGATTCAACCATTGATGGAGAAAATTATTTATAAAAATTAAGGGGGATTTATAGCTAGAAGATAAATTCAGGATGGTTTTATAATGGTTCATTTGACCATACATTTTATCTATAAGAGTAAGCTTTATGGTATGATGTTTTACATTATACATGAGTAAAGATTATGATAGGATGGATTGGAAATTTTTGGATAAATTTGGTTTCCATCCACATATTCATAGATTGATTCAAACTTGTGTCTCATCTTCTATGTTCTCTACACTCATACATGGTGTACCTATGGGATTCTTTGGTAGTAAAAAAGGAAATAGGAAAGGAGATCCATTATCTCCATTTTTGTTTGTTATTATGGATGATTCTTTAAGTAGAAATATTTTGATAGCTATTACTAATGGTAATATTAAGGGGTTCAAGGCTACCAAGGAAGTTAATGCTACTCTTCCTCAATAATTTTTTTGATGATAGTATTATCCTTGACATTATCTTTATAAAGGAAGCAAAGGAGTTGAATAAAGTCTTAGAGTTATATTAAGAAATTTCCAAACAAGTTATTAATTATGATAAGAGATTTATTTTATTTCTTAATACTCCACTATTGAGACAACTAAAAATTGCACGTATCTTGAGTTGTCAAATTGGTTGTCTTCCTACTAAGTATTTAGGTATGTCATTATTTGTTGGTAAGCTTCCAATTCAGCAGTGGAATTTTTTGATTGAAATATTTCAAAATAAACTTACTGGGTGGAAGTGAGACTTATTTCTCAAGGTGGTAAAGTGATTTTAATTATTTTTTTTGAACAGTCTTCCAATCTTTCTTATGTCTCTTTTTAAGATGCCTAAAATTGTCCTTGATAATATTGAAAGAATCCAAAAGAGATTTCTATGGTTTGGGACTGAGGATAAGCAAAGATTAACTTTTTTGGATTGGGAAAATTTATGTCTACCTAAAATATATGGTGTTCTTGGTTTAAGAAACCTAAAATGGATGAATAAGGTGTTGATTGCTAAGCTAGTTTGGAGATTTATTAAAGAGAAAGGTCCCTAGATCAATAAGTTTAAGGAAAAATATTTGAATAATAGAAGTGAAAATATTATCCTTGACAAGGATAATTTTAACAAAGGTTCTTGCATATGGAACTTATTTTTAAAAATAAAAAACAAGTTTATTATTACAAATGGTTGTAGATGAAAAGTTGGAAATGGGCTCAGTATAAAGTTTTGGGAAGATTCTTGGATATTAAACAAACCACTTATGGTTTCTAAACCTTGGCAATGTATTGGTGATCAAATGAAAAATACTCTTTTTTAGAATGACATAAAGCATTAGAAAATACTCTATAATGAAGATACTAATTAGGAAGTGTTGAGGTCAACATACACCCATTTATGAAAAATATGGACCCTTGTTTTAAATTATGCAAATTTGTACATTAAAATTGGAAATTCACTTGATCAAAGCATCATTAGAATGTTTACATGTTATTTTCATTTGAATATCATTCACACCTAATTTGGTTGGCATCTTTGTTCATAATTTTAATTTAATCTTGCTAAATTTGCTAACATTGGATCTTTACGTTTTAGGTTACAGCTCTAATGGAGTCCATTGGGAATGGGTAATGTCTAGGTTTCATGTTTTTATATCAATTTGGCCTTTTACTAGAATTTGGTCTATTAAAAAAAAATTGAAATCATTTTAAAATCCTCATTCAAATTACTCTAGCTCAGGTTCTTTTGAATCAAAATCAAATTTTTTGAGAACAATTTATGTGGGAATGATTAATCATACCATGGACTTAGTTCAATTTTTGTCCCAAGGTTTAGTTGTGTTTATTAACACAACCAAATCTTAGTCTAAATTTTTTATGTTTTGTCCCTTTATGTCCCAAGCCCCCCTCAGTCCTTTTTTTTCCACATGATCTAACTAACCATTGGGTCTTCTTATTATGTTTTAGACTTTAGCTAAAAGTCTTTTCCTAAGACTTTATGCCATCTTTTTTATTATTCATGGGGTCCCCTTTTATCATGTTTAAAAATTAGTTTAAAATGTTTATCCTAAGGTCTTACTCATGTTTATTGATATGAAATAAATCCTTAGTCTCAAAACTTTATGCTAAGTTCTTTATTTTTCCAATCCTAAATTAAATATTATTTTCACCTATAGGATCAATGGTACATGTTTGCTCAAGAAAATTTTATCAGACGGTATGAGATAAAGTCAATAATTAAAGATCCTTGATTGATGATGTGCATTCACTCTAGTGAGAGGATCTAATGGTGCATGATCAAAGTTGAAAATTCAAGATGTGGCCCTGAAGTTAAAGTCTAATCATGTCCCTAAATATTGATGTTACATGGCCAAGTGTACACATTTTGATCAATGGCAAGTAATAACTCAAAGATTCAATGGAGCCCTAAGACAATGAGAAGGTGACAAGTGTTATAATCATGGTCAAATTACATTGAGTATCCAATGGCATTCCACCCCTCAAATCAAGATCTAATGGTGCATGATCAATGTTGAAAAGTCAAAAACCCTGAGGATGAACATGGAGATGACTTGTGGTATGGATGTTAGCCATAAATTAAAGCTTTAACATCTTTCAAAGATTTATGGTATGTAGATGAGTGTACACATTCTTATCAATGGTCCATAAAGCAAGAGGCATATTATGTAGATCAAGATCAATGTAGTGTGATTGATCCATGAAAATGAGATCAATGGTATGAGATCAATGTTGACATTTAAATAGATCTTAGAGTCAATGTGTAAGTGAAAAGTGTCATAACTATGGGGAATGTATAAAAAAACAATAAAATTCAATATCTTAGATCTAGATCAATGGTTCATGCTGATCTATGCAAAAATGAATCCAACAGTGTGAGATCAAGGTGGAATTTTGAAAAAATAATGGTCACTTTTTTAATTTAAAAATGAGAAAAGTGCCATAAAATGCCATAGGGATGCCAAAAATCTCACAATTTGAACTAATAAATACTTTAGAATAACACTAACATTCACTAAATCCCTAATTCAACCATATATTGATCATAATCAAGCCTAAAAGAGTTGAATTATCATCTATGCAAGAAGAATTCAATCCACAACCAAAGTGTAGACCGCTAGTGAAAATTTTGAACAAATTCATGACCACTATATAAAATTATATAAAGTCCTTACTCTGCACCATCTTTAAGTAATAACAAAGTCTATCGACATCACTATGCATGAAAAGCTTAGTCCTTGGCTTATCGAACTACAAAAGTAAGAGGAGAAAATAATGGCTACCCTAAGAGCATCAGGTGGAGTACAAATAGAAACATTAGCTCAAAAAGTGAGTCAACATTAGTGGGGGTTCAATTTAATCTAGAGACCACTAGCTTGGAAAGAGTGATAAAAAATAAGGCCATGATTGCTAGAGAGGAATTCACTTTTCAAAAAGTAGAACCATTCGCTGGTTTGAGTCCAGTGGAAGGATAAAGGTCTAGTGAGGTTCATATATTTAAATAGGACCCATTAAAGCTAGCTCAAGGACAATCTAATCAATGGAATATTTTCATCAAAGACGTGATGTAATAATAGAATAATTTAGAAGAGATTTCCATCTTATCAATCCAAGAAGATAGATTCAAGCTATTTGAGTACACCATGATTGACTTATTCAATTCCTGAAAGTTAGTTAGAACTAAACAAGAGGCAATAAGTAAGAAAAATTCCATGTTGGCCAATAAAAAGATGTTAGTTATCAAGTAAAAGATTTGATTAAAGCCTTAACTAAGAACCAAATCCCTAAATTTAGAATAGTTAGATTAGGCCATCTGAACATGGCTATGGCTATATTAATGAATAATATCAAATCTTAGGCTTTATCACTAAAGAGGATTTCAAGATTAGAAATTATCAATTCATGCAACAATTAAGGAATCGAGGATAAAAGAAAACATGGGTTGATAATAAGAAGATCATGGGCCTATTTTTATCATCAGAGGAAAAGATAGGAGATGCCAAGATCATCAAATAATTTTTGGAAAGGGTTGAGAGGGATCTCAAGGGCTTAGAAGATCAAGAAAAAAAATTAATCATGAGACCTATTATTGATATCCAGATGATCAACAAATAACATTATAGAATGAAGATCTTGTAGGGAAGGTAGAGGACTACATCAATAAAAGGGTCTCCAAGTTAGTTAAGTCAGGAATATTATTTTTGCAATTAAGCTTGTATAATTTTTGAGAAGAAAATATTATTTTTGTAAAGGCATATATAGCTTGTAAAGTACATTGCCTATAGGTCAGTATATTAAAAAAGGTCATTTATTCTAGAATGGAATTGAAAGGAAAACTATCCTATACACATATACAAATATAATTTTTCATTACTGATGGGCATACCTCATGAATTGTTTATATAAAAAGGTATTACCCATTGTAGAAAGAGAGTTTTTTTGAACCAAAACCTATTTGTAATTTTTGAACAAACTAATATAATCAAGGATTTTTGCAAAGTTTTTCCACATTTACTTGTGTGAATTGCTATCATGGTTTCTCTCATTTTTTTAATCTTATCTCCAAATTTGAAAGGTTCTTGTGAATTCTAGATGTGCATCTTTAAATGCATAGTTGCTAATTTGTGCTATTACTAGATTATTTAAAAGTTCTTAGGTTTATTTCACTTTATTTACTCCTCTTGCATCTGAGCTAATGCTATTTGTTTTTAGGGGTGAAATTCTTAAAGTGAACCTAGTTCTTATTTTCATCTTTTCATACCTTCCTTAAATGTTCACCTAATGTGTGATAGGATTTGAGCTTATACTACTTTAGATTGCATATTGGTTAAATACATGTTTAGATGAAATTGGAACTTGTCATAATGTTTGAAATAAAGATCAATAACACCTCTCTTTCTTAAACTACCCTTCCTTTTAATCCGTTTTAATCAATTCACCTTAGATTAGTTTCATTGTGAATATTCATCTTAATTTAGATTTAGACTTAGGTTTTGAGCACAATTCACTCATATTAGCATAGGTTATCTTCAAAATAAAAGATCAAATATTAAGCCATGATCACTCCCAACCACCATCTAATATAAATTTATGAAATAGTCAACTTGTTTTGCCTCTATTTCACCAAGGATAATAGGATTATTATAACTAGAAACTCATGCAATGGATTCTTTAGGTCTAGAAATGAGAAGTTTTTACTAAACACTATATGAACCTAGTGATACAGTTAGGTGCATTAACAAGGAAAAAAATGGCACTAGAATGATGTTGAGTTAAATCTTTGAAAATTTGCAACATATTTGCTAATTTTGGTGAATTATATTCAAAGATTGATGTATTCTTTGCATATTTGTGTTTCTTTTAGGATATTTGTGTAAATATCATTGATCTTAATGGTTTTAGACTAGTATTTGTGCTTATTTATACAAATATAAACATTCTTTGAAGATTAATGACTAATTATGGTAAAGATAGCTTAATATCTATGAATCCAAGGCATTTGAGGTTAGTAATAGATATTTTTTTCAAAGATTGATTGGATCTCTACAAATTTAAATTTATTTGAACTTAAAATTATAAATATCATTCATATTCACATGTTTGGATACATATTTTATCTATTCAAGTTAAATATTGATGTCCTTTGTTATTATTTATACATATTTGTGAAAAAATTTCTGAATGTGTAAGTATGATCATCATTCTTTATATATAAGACTTATACATTATATTTCAAATAGGGTTCAAAACTCTCAAGCTAAAATTACTAAGGATAAGGACCAGGTCATGTTTAGAGACAAGGGTTCCCCTCCTTTCATTATAAGTTCATAAGAGAGTTAGGTGAGACAAAGGTAAGCATAGACTTTCAAAGTCTCAACCAACTTCACCAATTTAGGGTGCTCTTGTGTTCATTCCCTATTAAGATATGGCTTGGCTAGGTGGTTCTTTGATCAATGTGCCAAGTGTGGTACATGACCTTCCTCATAATCTTGAAAAGTATTTACATACCTTTAGGCCTAATGGTGTTGTAAATATTGAAGAACACATTAAAATCTTCAAAGCTACTTTATGACTTTTAAAGGTTTTTAATGAAGATGTAGCATGTAGATTATTTCCATTTACTTTCAAATATGTTGCATATGAATAGTTCCCTAACCTTCCTAAAAACTAAATAGCTAGCTGGAATGATTTTAATAATTACTTCAGTTATCAATTTGGAAAATTCACTAGTCTGTGTCTCCTATACTGACACTTTACTAAAGTCAAAAGAGACTCATATGAGCCCACAAGAGCATTTAATGCTAGATTCTAGAAAATGTTTAGCATAAGCATAACTCCTTAAATACTTGATGACACTTTAGCCTTAGAGATCTATAAGGATGCCTTGGATCCCATGGATTTTAAGTTTCTCAAAAGATATACTCAGGGCATTAATACATTAGCCTTAGCTTATGCTGAAGATGTGATCGTTAATGATCAGAAATTCCAGGGCCAAATGGTGTACATTATTCACAACATTAATCCAAATTTACCTATTTTGATTGTCATTCCCAATTCTAATAAAAATATTTCTACCTTAAATCAACTTCAAGTTTTTAACCAATTGCCTTTGAACCATACACATCCTGGCCAAAACCTAAGATTCTTGAACAACTCTGCTAATGGATCTCATCCACAAGACCAGAGAGCTTTGATGCATGTAAACAATATCAATAATCAAGTTTATAATTTTAATACACCTAATAATGAGAATGATTATATGTTGAATATGGTTCAAAATCGAAGCACTAATTTCATTCAACAATACTAGAGAAAGCTTTAATTGGAAATTCTCTTTCCAAAGGTTCAATAGGCCTTCAAATAGATTTTAAAATAAAAACACAAACAACCATAATAATGATTCATCTACTAATAAGAATTTACCTAATATAAATCTTAGTGATGTAGCTTTACCTAATTATTGTAGAGTGCGTTGTACTTCAAAACATGGTGAATTAGATTATCTAGAATTTTGTAATGCTTATGAAGATTTTCAAGAAGTGTTAGACACTTTTGATGTTATACCTAATAAATACAATAGTGTAGGTACCTCAATATATTCAAGGTCATCCAAATCTCTTGATTTAACTCTTATGGTGGAAACATTTGAGTTTCCATTCCAAGAAGAGAATGAGCTTGAAGAAATATTTAAAGAGATCCATGTTTTTCGACAATATCTAAAGAAGACCTATCCTCTAAGGAACAAGGAGCATAAACAACCTTTGACTACCTCAACTCCACCAAATAATTTTGGTACTCCTCCTGATACTACACTAGATAATAATATAGAGCCTCTTAAGGTAAGTACCTCTAAACCCAATGTAGATACATCTAATTATTCCAATAGGACTATATATAACATAGTGGAGGACATAAAAAAGATCAAAGCTAACATTAATTAAGGCATATGAACAAAACACAAAGGTCTACACATGATAATGTTACAATATTAAAAATTAAGGCATATGTTCCACCTTTCCTACTTATAGTCATGATCTTTGTTATGAATTCACATAATTACCTTTTAGACTCTGGTGCATCTGCACATATTATACCTAAAGGTATCTATATAAACCTTGGTTTGACTCCTATTAAATCTAATAGGGTTGTGACTCAATTAAAATAAATCAAGGGTCAAAGTTATTGGTGAATTGTTTAATGTTTACATGCAAATTGATTCTAAACTAAGGATCCAACAATTCATTGACATCCAAGTAGTGTACATCCATAACGCTTATGGAATGTTGTTAAATAGGGACTAGACCAAATATTTGAATGGTTACATGTCTAATGACTATTCCCACATGTGGTTTCCATGGAAGGGAGTTTTAAATCAAATTAGGATAGAAAGGGAACCTAAAATGAAGCATATGATCATCAAATACAATGCAGCGAATGAGAGGATCAACATGGTTAACTTAGATCTAGGTGTTTACTCTCTTGAGACCACAAAGGTATGTAATTATAAAAATTCTCATGCTATGCCTAGATTATGGAAGCTATATTTTGATGGTGCTAGATGTAAATTAGGTTTTGGATTAGGGGTGGGGTTAATTAATCCCATTGGAAAAGAATACAATGCCTCTTTAAAACTCCAATTCTAGTGCACTAACGATATTGTAGAGTATGAATCACTTATTCTTAATTATAGTTTGTAATTAAACATAAGGTCAAATAACTATTAGTTTTTGGTGATTCAAAACTAGTAGTTTACTAGGTCAAAATTAAATACCAATGCAAGCTTTCATATCTCAAGAAGTATAAATTTAGAGTGTGGGACTTAATTGAATGTTTTGATGCTTTCAACATTGTGTCAATTCCTTTCCTAGGGAAGAAAACAAGGTTGTTGATGAACTGGTTTTAACCAAAACCAAACTCATGCCCAATCAAAATTAGAATTTGTAAATACTTACCATTGAATTAGTTCCATGTCCCTCGGTGCTATATAATGTCAACCACTTGCAAGTATTCAATGATGATCAACATATCATAAAATTCATGACTAGCCCAAAGGTATTTGAGGTTCACATCATTAATGAGGTCAATGAAAATACCATTGATGATGATAAAGTTAAAGGTAAACTTGATGACAAGGTCATTTAACTAAGTGACACTAAGATCCCCAAAGGGATGATAGCCTTAGAGAGATTGTTTGATTCATACAAACTAGATAAGACTGTCAAGATTCCTAAAGTAGATGGGAAGGACTACAATGTAATGGACTTAGGTTCCCAAGGTCAACCTTAGCTATTGAACATTGCTATATCCTGCACAAGCATGGAAACGAAGAGAGCCAAATATTTGATGACCAAGTAAAGGGATATAATAGCATAGTCCTATGATGACTTAAAGATATTTTATCCTAGGGTCATAACCCACACCATACCTCTAAAGGAAGCCTGCAAGCCATTTAGCCAAAAATAAAGGCCAATCAACCCTATCCTAGAATCAATGATATATAAAGAGGTTAAAAATTTACTAGATGCTAAGATAGTGTTTCCCATTAGACACTCTACTTGGGTAGCTAACCTAGTACCAGTCAGGAGGGAAAAAAGTGAAATTTGATTATGCATTGATTTTAGAAATTTGAATAGAGTAGCTAAAAAGGATAATTACCCCTATCTTCTTTTGAACAAGTAATCCAAAGTATTTTTGGTTATGCTATGATGTATTTTCTTTATGCACTTTAAAGGTATAATCAGGGGCTAGTGAACAAGGAAGATAGAATGAAGACTGCATTTAAAACTAAATGGGGCACTTTTACCTATAACAATATGCCCTTTGGATTTATAAATGCAAGTGCAACCTTTTAAGGAGCAATAGATCATGTATTACAAGGCCTCATAGGTAAGTGAATTATTATTTACATGGACGACTCAACTATATTTTCAAAGAATAAGGAAGATCACATCATGCATTTGTAACAAGTATTTGAAAGGTGTAGAAGGTATGGAATTTGTCTCAACCCAAAGAAAAGCATTTTTAGTGTAACTGAGGGAAAATTATTGGGACATATTATAACTAAAGAGGGGATATCTATAAATCCTAATATAGTAAATACAATATCAAATATAGAACCCCCTAATACTAGGAAGGAACTAAAGTCTTTCTTTGGTAAAATAAACTTTGTGATAAAGTTCATGTCTAGTTTTGCCGAGATTGTGAAGCCATTAAATGAAATTCTGAAGAAACATGTCAAGATCACATGGAATGAGGAGACCAAGAAAGATTTAAAATACATCAAAGAAGCAATTGGACAAACTCCTAAACTGATAAGTCCACATTTCACTAAAGATTTCTATCTTTATTCTTTTTCTTTTGACTATACAATTGCATTTATCTTAAATCAAAAGATAAATGGATGTGATCATCTTATTTCTTTCGTACTAATTTTAAAATTTCTAAATTGAATTATTATCTTATTTAAAAACAAGCATGTGTTCTAGTTAAGGTAGTAAAGAAATTTAGACATTATATCTTTAGAAATAAGGTACATGTTGTCTTACCAAACCCGACCACTAAGATAATGTTGAGTCAATGTGAAATTGGAGAGAGAAGAGGTAAGTGAATGTATGGTCTTCAAAAATATGACCTAGAGATGAAGAATGCCAAGTTAGTAAGATGCCAAGGTTTATTTAGTTAATTACTAATATTAATCCCAAATTGAGTGTTATGTAGGTTGATCAACAAAGATTTTAATCCAATGATTGGTATGATCCTATTATTCATTTTTTAATCAATGGATATTGCTTTATAGGGTTAAGTAGAGAGCAAAAGATAACTTTTAGACTCAGAGCAACCCATTTCCTAATCAAATATGGAGTGTTTTATAGGAAGAACATTGAAGGCATATACCTAAGGTGTGTGTTAAAGAAGAAGAAACTAATATCTTGAGAACTTTTCATGAGAAGATTGGAAGTGTATATCCATTTGGAAGGATTGTAGTTCACAAGATCCTTAGCACTAGTTACTACTAGCTTACTATGCTCAAAGATGCTCACAAGCATGTGAGAGAATGTCACTCATGTTAGGTCTTCAATAATAAATATCCTTTCCCAATGGCGAATGGATTTTGTGGGGGTCATTAACCCCAATTCCTCTAATGGTCACAAATATGTTATGACTACTACTAACTACTACACCAGATGGACTAAATTAGTAGCAACCAAGTAGTGCAGGACTGAAGAAGTGATAAAATTTTTAGAAGAAAACATATGCACAAGGTTTGGGACACTTGTATCTCTAGTCTATGATAATGGATCTACCTTTGTATCCATTGAGATGACTGAGTGAGAATATGACAAATACATTGTCCTCAAGTTCTCATCCAACCATTATCCTCAAGGTAATGGAGTGATAGAATCACAAATAAGAACTTGATGAAAGCCATAAAGAAGTTTGTAGATGATAAAATAAAAACATGGCACAAGCTACTCAAGTATGCCCTTTGGGAAGATAGAACAAGAGTCAAACAAGATATCAAGGCATCACCATTCTTACTAGTATATGGTCTAGAACCTATATTTCCCATAACACTCAAGCTATAAAATTATAGGTTCATAGAAGAGTAAATGTTGGAGGATCAATAATTTTCAATTTCAAGGTTGCTAGACATCATACAGATGAAGGATGTAAGAGAAAAAGATTTTGCAAATTTTAGTAGACACCAAACTATAGTCAAGAGGTGGTCTGATAAGAATTAAAAGATAAAGCTATTTAGAAAAGGAGATTTTGTTCTTATTTGGGATAAGGGATCAAAACCAAAATGAAAACATGGGAAGTTTACACCATTGTGGGTAGGCCCATAGCAAATTACTGAGATTTTGGGGGATAACACCTTCAAACTAAAAGACTTGCAAGCAGTAGAGTTTACTTTTCTAACCAATGGGTAATACCTCAAGCACTATTTATCTATTGTCACACCTAAAGTATTTATGGAGTAAATTGTAAGAATAGTTAGAGTTAGTGTAGGTGAACTTTAGATTAGTTTCTTTCTTGTTCTTTTCTTCCTATCCCTTATTTGTACATAGTGTTTGTATATATTTATTTTCTTCACATTTATTTGATTTTATTGTTTGGTGTTTTTGCTTTCCCTACTTTGCTCCTTGATTTTAATAAATTTGTTCTAGAAAACCCTCAGCTCAAAATTCATCCAATTTTTTAAAAAGAACTCCATAGTTCAGGAATGCATGTATGTCTTCTCATTATTGGTTGATCATGGATTATTGGAATATGAGTTTCATGTTATAATTTAGAGAAACTAGTAAAAGACTAATATGTAAGATAATTGTTCCTTGAGATTCTAAGCCCTATTTTGATCTAATATTTATTCTAATAAGGATTGCACATGTAGGATGAAAGATTTAATTATTGGAATACAGTCATGTTTGCACTTAATAAACATCATTACCTGGGATAAAGTTTGTAGCCAAGGATGATTCTATGAAGATCAAAAAATTGACCAAATCCTAAAACCTGGCTAATCTAATTCCCAACCTTTGTTAGAAAGTCAAAATATCTAAAAAATACAAAAAATAAGAGCTTATTGAAAAATTCAAAAGGCTTTCTAAGCAGAGGTGATTCTGGTAATCTCCACCAAGTCTATAGACACCTAGATGGCAGTGGAGTAAGGCCTTCCATGCATCCAAAGACATATCTATCATGGCTATGGATGCCTAGATATTATTAGAGAATTTTTCAATCATTACTTGAGCTAAAGCATGATCCTTAATACACATCAAAATATGCGACAAGTCAAGTGTTAGTGGTTAAAGTCATGAAATTTAGAAGTTGTTCGCTAAACCCTATGGCAAATAGTAAGTGGAATCAAAGTACATACACAACATGACTAGGTTTTGATGTTTGATCATAATTATGCATGTTTAAGACTTATTTTAACCATGAATTGATCTTAATGATGGTACTTGATCAAATGGAATGATTAAACTAGCTATCAGTTTGAACCAGAATCTATGAATTCTAAGATATTTAAAATTTACCCTAGAATTCACCATTTATTTAGATCAATATAAACCCATTTATGAAAAATGGGGACACTTATTTCAAATTGTTCAAATTTTTATCTTAAATTTGAAAATTTACTTGATCAAAGCACCATTAACATGTTATTTTCATTTGAAGATCATTCACACCTCATCTAGTTGGCATATTTTTTCATAATTCTAATTTAATCTTACCTAAAGTTTGTAACATTGGATATTTATGTTTTAGGTTATAGCTCTAATAGAGTCCATTAGGAATGGGCAATGCCTAGGTTTCATGATTTTTATATCAATTTGGCCTTTTATTAGCCTTTGTTTTATTGAAAATCGAATTGAAAGTATCCTGAAATCCTCATTTAAATTACCCTAGCTCAGGTTATTTTGAATCAAATTCAAATTTTGTAGGAATAATTTATGAAAGAGTGATTAATCATGCCATGAAATTAGTTCAATTTTTATCCTAATGTTTATTTTTTTATTAACACGACCAAACCTTAGTCTAAATTTTTTATGTTTGGTCCCTTTTGTCCCAAGCCCCCTTAGTCCTTTTTTTTCCACATGGTCTAACTAACCACAGGGTCTTTGTTATGTTTTAAACTTTAGTTAAAAGCCTTATCCTAAGACTTTATGACATCTATTTTACTATTTTAGGGTCCCTTTTTATCATGTCTAAAACATAGCTTAAAATGTTTATCCTAAAGTCTTACCAATGTTTATTAATATGAAATAAAACCATAGTCTAATAACTTTATGCTAAGTTATTTAATTTTTAGAGCCTAACTTAAATATAATTTTCACTTGTAGGATCAATGGTATGTGTTTACTTAGGTATAGTTGATCAGATGGTATGAGATAAAGTCAATAAGTCAAGATCCTTGATCGATAATTTGCATTCACTTAGGAAAAAGGATCTAATGGTACATGATCAAAGTTGAAAAGTCAAGCTATGACCCCAAAGTTAAAGTCCAAGCATGTCCTTCAATATTTATGGTATGTGGCCAAGTGTACACATTCTAGTCAATGTTGCATAATAAGTCAAAAATTTAATGGAGCCTTACAATAGAGAGAAGGTAACAAGTGTCACACTCATGGCCAAAGAACATTGAGCAGCCAATAAAATTCCACCCCTTAGATCGAGATTTGATAGAGCACATTGATCTGACCAAATAAGATCTAATGGTGCATGATCAAGGTTGAAAAGTTAAAATCCCTAAGGATGAACATGGAGATGACATATGACATAACCATGAGCCATAAATTAAATCTTGAGCATCTTTCAAATATTGATGGTACAAAAATGACCATACATATTTTGATCAACAATCCATGTAGTAGGAGGCATAATTAAGTAGAATAAGATCGACAAAGCATGATTGATCTATGAAAATGAGATCAATGATGTGAGATCAACATTGAAAATTCAAAAAATCTTAGAGTGAATATATAATTGACAAGTGTTATATCCATGAGGAACATAGCAAGCAGTTAATAGTGTTTGATACTTTAGATCAAGATCAATGGTCCATGCTGATTTGTGCAAAAAAGAATCCAATGGTGCAAGATCAAGGTGGAATTTTTGAAATACAATGGTCACTTTTTAGATATTAATGAAAAAAGTGTTGCAAAAATACCATAGGGATGCCATGAAGCTCACCAATTAAACTAGATACTATAATGAAATCACTAAGAAGACCTTTAAAAGAGACCTAACATGAACTAAAGCCCTAATTTAACCATGTATTGATCATAATCAATACTAAGAGAGTTGAATTATAATATGTGTAAGAAGAATTCAATCTAAAACCAAAGTTTTGACCACTAGTGATCAATCTAAATGAATTCACAACCACTATGGCAAATTACAGAAAGTCCCTACTCTACACCATATTTAGGTAATAACAAAGTCTGTCAACATCATTTTTCATAAAGAGTTTAAGCCATGTATTGTGGTTCTAAAAAAGGAAGAAGAGAAAAGAATGGATGCCCTAAGAGCATCAAGTGGATCATAAATATAAACCCCACCTCCAAAAGTGACTCAATTATTAGTGGGGGTTCAATTTAATCTAGAGAAAACTAGCTTGGAAAGAGTGATAGAAAAGAAGGCCATGATTGCTTTAGAGTAATTCACTTTTCAAAAAGTAGAACCATTCACTAGTTTTAATCTAGTGGAAGGACAATATTTAAATAGGACCCATTGAATCTAGATAAATCGTAATCTGATCAATGGTAGACTATCATCAAAGGCATAATGCAACAACAAAAAAATTTAGAAGAGATTGTGATCTTGTCAATCTAAGAAGATAGATTCAAGCTATTTGAGGACACCATTATTGACTTATTCAATTCCTTAAAGTTAGAACTAAATAAGAGATAATAAGTAAACATAATTCCATGTCTATAGGGCAAGCTGGCTAATGGCAGGCTACCAATTATCAATTAAAGGATTTTATCAAAGCCTTAAGTAAGAACCAAGTCTCTGAATTTGGAACAATCAACTTATCCCATCTAAACACGGCTAAGGCTATATTAGTGAATAATATCAAAGCTTGGGATTTATCATTGATGAGAAGTTTAAGCATATAACTTCTCAACTCATGCAACAAGTAAGGAATCAAGGACAAGGGAAAATAGGGTCTGATAACAAGAAGATCATATATATGCTTTTATCATTAAATAAAAAGATAGGCTATGCCAAAAGCATCAAACAAGTTTTGGAAAGGGCTGAGAGGGATATCAAGGGCCTATCAGATCAAGAAAAGGGATTATTCATGAGACATATCATTGATATCTATTTGATCAATAAAATACATTATAGAATGAAGATCTTATAGGGAAGGCAGAGGACTACATCAACAAAAGGGTCTCTAAGTTAGTTAAGTTAGGAATATTCTTTTTGTAATTAATCTTGTATAATTTCTAAAAAGAGAATATTCTTTTTGTAAAGGCATGTACAACTTGTAAAGTACATTTCCTATAGGTCAGTATATTAGAAAAAAGACATTTGTTCTAAAATGTAACAGAAGGGACAACTATCATATACACATGTACAAATATAATTTGTCATTACTAACTGGCATACCTCATGAATTGTCTATATAAAGAAGTATTTCCCATTGTATAGAGAGAGAGAGAGAGAGAGAGAGAGAGAGAGAGAGAGAGAGAGAGAGAGAGAGAGAGAGAGAGAGAGAGAGAGAGAGAGAGAGAGAGAGAGAGAGAGAGAATTTTTAATACAAAAACTATTTATAATTTTTTAGCAAACTAATATAAGCATGGAGTTATGTAAACTTTGTCCATATTTGCTTGTGTGAATTCATATCATGGTTTCTCTCTCGTTTTTTTGATCTTATCTTCAGATTTGAACGATTTTTGTGAATTCTAGAAGTGCATATTTAAACATAGAGTTGATAATTTGTGTTAATGATATATTAGTTGAAAGTTCTTAGGTTTATTTTGATTTCTTTACTTCTATTGCATCTGAGCTAATTCTATTTATTTATAGGGGTGAAATTCTTAAAGTAAACTTGGTTTTTATTTTCATTTTTCATGCCTTGCTTAGATGTTCACTTGATGTGTGATAGGATTTGATCTTATGCTACTTCACATTGCATATTTATTACATTCATGTTCGGATGAAATTAGGACTTTGTCATAATGTTTGAAATAAAGATCAATAACACCTCTTATTTTTGACCTACCCTTCCTTTTACTCCTTTTTTTATCAATTCACCTTAGATTAATTTCATTGTGAATATTCATCTTAATTTAGATTTAGACTTAGGTTTTGAGCACAATTCACTCAGATTAGCATAGGTTGTCTCTAAAATAAAATATCAACTATTAAGACATGGTGGCTTCCAACCACTAACTAATATAAATTTATGAAACAATCAACTTGTTCTACCTCTATTCCACCAAGGATAATAAGATTATCACAATGAATAACTTATGTAATGGATTCTTTGGGTCAAAAAATGAGAAGTGTTTCTTAAACACTATATGAACTTGGTGATACATTTAGGTGAATTAAAAGGAAGTGATAAATTTACTATTTGATCTAGATATGTTATTAAGTGGTATTTACATTCCTAATATACAAAAGTAAGATGAATTTTTATGGGCTAATTTTGATGATGGCAATTATAATGTTAGGTCTAGTTATATAGCTTTGTTGCCTCAAAATGAGGAATATTTTACTTGGTTAAAGGTATGGGATAAGGATGTTATTTCTAATATTAACATTTTATTCTTACCTTAGACAATTTAACCAAAAGAGGGATGAATTTAGTTAACCATTGTTTTCTTTTTGAGATGGATAGTGAATCGATTCATCATCTTATGGTGGATTTTAATTTTGTTTTTAGTGTTTGGGTCATTTTTATTATCATGTTTTAAGTGAATTGGGTTCATAATGTTTCTATGAAAGCTAATTGGTTGGCTCGGGTTTCTCTTTTTTCGAATCAAGCCTTGAGAAAACTATGGAGATTAGTTTTTCCTCATATACTATGGGGTATTTGGAAGGAGCACAATAATACATTTTTAGGGATATTAAAGGTAATATTCAACTAGTTTAAGCTAATATTATTAATATTTTAGAATATAATTAGAAGGTGATTCATTAGACTCAAAATCAATCTCATAATTATTAGCATAGATTGATTGCTAAGAGTCAGAATTTCATAGAAAACATGCCTTCTAGTCATAGTAGTGTTGATTCTAGAAGATATGTTATTTGGAGGAAGCCATCTATTGGCTAGATAAAATCTTTGGATGTCAAGTGGAGGAGAATATCTTATATATGAATTTGGTCTTATCATAGCTGTGCATGAAGGTAGTCTAGGGTTCCAAACTAGTCATATGGCAAAGGCTTTAAAAGCTTTATGGGGTATAATTTGGCAAAAGAGTTGGGTTGTATGAATTTAATTATTGAAGGAGACTCTTTAAATATAATTATCTCAATAGAAGGAATAATCCTAATAATAATATTAGGTATATTATTGAAGAAATTTTGATATCGGGTCGTTATTTGAAGGCTATTTCTTTTCAACATATCTATAGAGATGGTAATGGTTTGGTGGATTGTATGGATAATAGTGGGTATAGGCTACTTATTTAAAATTTTGGATACAGATGGATATTTATCCTTTGAATCTGAAATAATCATAGAGAGAGAAATATTATTAAATGGAAATATTATTAAATGATTCATACTAATAATTGTGTAGTGGTGATATTGTATGCTATAATTAAAATTAAATTTAATGATGTTATGGTGTTGATTTTATGTGATTTTGGGGTATTTTTAAAATGGTAAATCACTTGTGGTGGTACTTGGGGAATGATTGATATGAATCATTATTTTGATAATATTTGTAATCTAATATGTGTAAATGATGACATATAGCTAACAAATTGGAGGCTATTATCTTATGATTTAATTTATTTGCTTTGTATGCATTTTTCCATCTCTCTTTATCTATGGTATCTTGATGAGCATTGGTCATTTAGGTTTTATTACATGATGTGTGGTATTATTCACAAGGTTGAGTCTTTATTTGTTGGGAAAGTAAAAATAATGTTGAAGTCTATTGTATTTTATAGACAAGGAGGCTCACTAAGTTTATGGAAAACATAGATGGGTATGACCCATATTTATCTAAATAGTTTGTGGAGAGCCAAAATGACTACAGGGTGGAGATTAATAATGTTATAGTGGTTATTTTTGATGGGCTTATTGTTCATGTTACAATTTTAAATATTGAAGATACAAAATACATGAAATTTAACACATATTATTTGGATGAGAAAGATAAATTATTGAGTGAGGGTGAAGAACTCAGAGAGGACCAAGGAGGTTATATTTGAGAGGATTTCCTTGCACCATATGATGAAGTGGCAAAATAAATTATTAGGTATGTTAGTTTGGAAGGCCATTACATGGTGGTTCACGATTATCATTTTCCCATTTTAAATTACTATAGGAGATAGATTCCCATAAGTATTCAATTTTATATCTTGAATTATATGGAGAACTCTATGATTGATGTTAATAATGGGGAAAATCTCTATCCACTACAATAGGTGGTAATTTTCCTTATCTATAAGCATTTTAAAGATATAAACCCTATATCCATTGTCCCTAATTCTAAGAAATATATGGTTAAATGGGTATTAACTCAAAATAGGGTGCTGATAAGATCCACCATGAAAAAAAATAAAAAGACTCAAATTGAAGGTTTATGTAGTGATCCGATTGATATGGACATGGAATAAATGGAGATAATGTTTAATTTTAATGATAGTGAAGGATGGATTAATATAGGGGTGATGGATTCGTATTTTGGTAATTCTTAGAAAGGTAATGTGGAGGTGAATATGAAAGCTATGAGTGATGAAAAACTTCATGATGTGGTGGAAGGATTGCAGAGGCTTAAGGAGAGTTGTGTGATAAAAATGTATAAGGAAGGTAGGAATGATGCTTTTGGTAGTCAGGATAAGAATAAGTATTTTGAGGATCTTATGGCATCGTTCAAAAACAATAATAGAATTATAGAAATGGAATATGGGATAGGGTTACACAAGGCTTTCCTTCACTAGTTTATGAGGGAGAATGTTTGACTCAAATAAACTATCAATAATTTGAGTAAAAATTATGCTAATTGCAGTACTATAAGTGAGTTCTTGGAGTAAATGGGGGAATTTTATAAAAAATGAATAGAATGGAGTGGGAGAATGAATATTTTAAGGAAAATATCATGATGATCATTGAGTTCAACAATGCTTCAATGCATAATTGTCTACAAAATATTAAGGGGATTTAGATGGTGTGAAAGAGTAAGACTGATCTCATTGCATGGAGCAAAGTGGATAATAATAATAAAATAATTATTAAGGATAATTAGAATCCTTAAACCATTTAGATGATGGATGATATGCTTAATAACATGAAAAATAATTGGGTAGATGTGATGAAAAGTTATAATAACCTTAGTAGTTATCTATTTTTTGTATACTTTATTGTTTTATTTTGGTTGTAGTTTTGTTGTTGTTTGTCCCTTTGTAATATTGGATCTTAGTTATAGCTTTATTTTATAAATCTAGATTTTAGTCCTGGCTAGTTTTTACATTTTACCGGGGAGGGTCCATATTAAAAACCCACTTTTACCATAATCAAAAACTCTATGATACTCATAATAAAATACATGTGTTTTAATGGGTGGAAAACTAAACATGTTAGAGTATATTAAATCACTCAAAATTATCTATGGGTTATTTCCACCTTTGGTAAATCTCCTACATTCTTTGCAATAATGCATAGGTTTTGTTCATGGTTTTTCTAGACTATTTATCAATTTCTTATCATTTGTATAAGGGAATCATTTATATGATTTAGTAAGTTGATAAATAAAAAAATAATTGTTAGATATTGTTGAAGGGATTTTTTTTTGGAGTATACATCCAAGAGGATATTCTCAAGCAAAGTGGTCTCATCTATTAATTCTGAATGTCCAAGTTATATAGTCATGACTTTATTCACTTCATATGCATGATTCTTGTAGGACTTGAAAAAAAAATTATACAAAGATTTGTATTTTTCAAAAATATCATTAATTTTATCTCATACATATCCATGATTCACTTTAAAAGTAAAATATTATAGCTTAACATCTTCATTATATACAATAACTTGTTTAAATTAATGAGCATTTGGAATAATCAATTATGTAATTCCTTGATCATGTTAACTTAAACCATAAAATAGTTATAAATATTGTGTCTAACATTAAATAATTTTTTTATAGGTACCAATATGTTTTTCTTGAAAAAATAAATCATTTAAAAAAATCATGATGAAATTACTCTGTACACAAAAGTTATCAAAAATTGAAGCTTGAACACTCTACTTAGCACTTGGAAAATTGTGAATAACAAAAAACAAAAGTATAAATTATCCTGAACACATATATATCACTAAAAATATATAATAAAAAAATCATGTTGAAAAAAATCATTAAAAAAGACCATCGTATAACCAATATATGGCGTATCAAATTCACATTGCTAGAAACAGAGTAAAACCTTGAGAGGTCATCCACAAAAAAACTATCAAAAATTACAAAAAGTGTCCAAACCTAAAAAAAAACTTTCTAAAGTTGGATTTTTAGGGTAGAGAAGATGGAGTGCCTACTAGAGGACTTGGTGGATTAGATAATGGAGTATATCATTAAGAAGGACTCGATGGAGGTGAAGATGAATATGGAGCTATGAAAGTAAGTTGAGATGAATATTTTAAACCCACCTATATACAATGATTGAATAAGGGATAGATAACAATGATGGATATCCATATTTACATCCATGGGATGATCTTGATAACCAACCCATGAATATTAAAAAAATGGAGGATGTGGAAATGAACTAGGTCATGTAGGCTATAATTGGAGATGAGGAACAAATTATATGTGAAGTAATAATTTACATATTGGTAAATATCAATGCTTATCTATCTCTATCCTCACCCATATCCATTTATCTAATTTTAACCCTATATATATGGTTTAAATCTCTTAATTTGGTATCAACAAAGCCTCAAAACATTTTTGGGATAAAGATGCTTAGTCCAATCAAAATAAAAGAGAAAGATGAAGGTAATGGATGTAGTGGTATATATCTAGATGACTAACAACAGTTTAAAGTGACAACATTGAGAGATAGAAATATTTATAGAGGATGTATTATCCTAATTTTATCTACAACAATGTCTACATGGGTGGAGGAAAATTAAATGTTGAATTTAATCTCAATGGGAAGTTACAATCAAATGATGAGAGAATGGAATTTGATATGGTTATTGAAAAGTAGGTTAGCCTAGACTGTCTTTCAAGGGTCATGGTAGTGAAGGGGTTACAATGAGATATCGAGGAGGGTAATCATAAATTAGGCTTTTGGATATTTTAAAAAAAATTTATGGCCTTCTATCCATATTTTTAGGTTGTCTAATTATGATAAATCCATGCTTGAACTTTATGTTCCAAAGTTAGTTCCTAGTTTTATTGTAACTAGTTGCTTTATTCCCTCCTTTTTATTTTTATATGGTTTACTTAGGGATTATTTGGATATAATATATGTAGGGTTTGTTGTGATTAAAGAATTGGTGGATTTTATATCGATAAATGGGTTAACCTTCATTTTCACTTCTTATGTTAGGGCTTGGAATACTGAATCTATGACAAAGGTTGTTAGGCTAATATTTAATTTGAAAATTAATGAGAAGATAAAATAAAATGATTATAGATGATGAGAAGGGATAATTGGAAGAGTTTCCCTCACTCATGTCAAGTTTTATAACATATAATATAAGGGTAGGGACATCTTTTTTCTTGAGATAAGGAAACTTCTATTTTTTAATTTTGACTGCATATGGTTTTCCTTGGATGAATGTATGTTTATCTCTACTAAAAATTATTAATAATTTAGTTTTTTGGAGGCCAAATGTGAATTTTTAGGCTAGTATAGTGAAAAAAAATTTATAGTGTTTCTAGACTATTGGTAGTTTTTTGTAGAAGATGTCAAGATTTTGAAACATAGTTTTTTTGTATTTTTTCAGAGAGATTAGACCTATATATCTCCTACTCTTTTTTGAATTGTCTTTTAGGATAATAATGATTTCATGTAACAAATTTATATTACAAAATATTTGGCTATGACTATACTTGGTTATACTAGATTTTCCTTTGTAACTCCCTTGGAAGCTTTGGTTGTTTATGTTTTCAGTTGTAGATTATTTTCCTTTATAAATCCATGAAATATTTGTTGTTTTTTAGTTTTTACTTAATTTATGTTTGTGTATTGTTATTTATAAGATTAAAGTCTGGGGGGGTCCTTAACCCTTGTTTATAAATTTAACAAAAAAATTATAATGTTAAGAAATTATTTTCTAATTTGTGTGATTTTATTTTTTAGTTTATTTTTTCATTTTTTTTTTCAATTTCCATTTTTTATTTTGGAATTTAAAAAATAAAAAAATAATTAAAAATTTATATTTGTAAAATAAAATAAAAAAGAGATAAATATAGTAGAAATGACATGCAAAAAACCCTTGATTGGCTTATTTTCAAACCTTTATTAAATGAGTGTCATAGTGTTGATA
Organism: Torreya grandis; assembly: GCA_037957365.1. Taxonomy (NCBI): domain Eukaryota; kingdom Viridiplantae; phylum Streptophyta; class Pinopsida; order Cupressales; family Taxaceae; genus Torreya; species Torreya grandis. The sequence goes on along the minus strand of JARHVA010003423.1, from coordinate 206,816 downwards.
CTAAAATATGATTTATATAGTATCTTAGTCTTATACACTTGGAAAATTTATATCATGGTTTTCCCTTTCATTTATATACCTACCCACTACCAAAATGATTGCATTCACTATCTCTTTGTGCCAAAATTAATTATTTCTTAGTTTGACCATTGTTATTATAATGACCAAGCATTCTATACTGTGAAAAAATCTTTAAACCTGATTATTATCCTTCACTTATAGTTATAGACCTATACTTATTTTATATCTTCCTAGACACTTGTGTCTTAGACAAACACTTGTGTTGACATAAGTGCCCACTTTTCATATAAAGTGTTTAGTTCCCAAAAGTCATCCAATTTACAAATAAAATGTATCCTAAAGGTTGAATTAAGTATTTTAGCGTGAGATATTTATAAAAGTGTTTGGAATATATATAATATCAACCCTCATTCATTCCTCACTTATAAAATACTGAGAACTCACAAAGTAATATAACAAGAAGTACTCAATCAAGCATTCAAGTGAGAAAACTTCCCTATATCTATATCAGCTATAGGAGCAATATTCCCATAGGTTTGAAGTATTTGATGAGGAGGTCATGAGCCATATTTTATAATTTATAAGCTAGGTCACTCCATGTTTTTAATTATCACACATTATATACTTGTACACACACAAGCCAACACATAGGGGAGAACTACATAGGTATGAATCCTTCTTTGGAGTATTGGATATGTAGGTAACCCATGATCCTGCTAATCCATTTTACCCAAGTCACTCCAAGGGTGAACAAGTTAAGATTCAATCATTTTCCAATGAGTTACAACATATATTCATGATCTAAATACATTAAAATAAAGGTGAAAAAAAACCCAAAAGGTTCCACTTGGTCACATCTAGTTATAGTCAGTATTTTATACATGACACTTGAGGTAGGGTTAGACACATGAGTCAATGTAACTGTCCAAATTTTATGTAATAATCTAAGTCCACAAAAAGAATATTTCTAGAATATGATGACTATTCTAGGATCACTTTCTAGTCCACTTATATCATGTTCTATATCAAACCTATATGAGCAAAATAAACTAGCTAAGTATCATTGTTCCCTATTTATTTTAAAATCTATCAATAACTTTACTATTTTCATCAAATATTAGTTATATAAATTTATAATACTATTTTATTAATTTTTTAAATTTAATTAACCTACTCATTCGGTTACCTCACTGTCCTTATGTAAAAATTTAATCTAATACCCATTAACCCTAGATAACTACACATAATTAAATTCAGAATTAAACATTTGGTGAACCCAACCCTTGTGTCTATTTATACAAACCCTAGATTTCCCTAGGGTATTTAGCCTCTTAAAGTTTTTTCATTTCTATTTTTTAAAATTTATTCTATTGTTTGTATGAAACCTAGGCATAGCCCTATATTAGTTGGTGTTTCTATAAAACACTTAGAGCTTCCTCATTTTCCACCTAAGATGTCTTAAACCAATGAAATGACAAATACTATGCCTAATGAAAGTGACAATAATGAAATTGAACCACATACTAAAGAGTTTATAATAGAAGATGATTATAATCATGAAAATAATGAATCTAATGCAAACAATCAACATGAAAAAATAGATCAAGAGAAAGTACAATCTCTTTCTATGTTGCAAGAGAAAATCCACCAAAACCACCAAGATATTTATGAGATACTATAAACCATATTAGAAACTAACAACTCAAAAAATATAGATGAATAACTAAATGAATTTATTGATCATGCTATTATGGCTATGGGACATCCCCATAGTCCTGTAAACCTCCCCTTGAGCACATCATCATTTCATACATAGAATGGGGGTACGAGTCATGTGTTTACACCATTTTTAATAGAAATAAATCCTAATATTATTACATCCTCTATGGGAAACATTGGTACTTAAACCTAGTTATTGCTTTCAATGATTATATAAACTCAAAAAATGGGTACACCTCCTTTGGTGAATTCTCAAAATTCAAACCTTAGTGATCAAAATATGCAAGATTTTGTCCAAAATATATAAAAAAAAAACTAAGGCTACAAATATTGAGAAACAATCCATGAAGTCACCTTACACTATTAATTCAAAAGAGGTGATACATAACCTTGTTGCACCTAAAATATCCTTACACCCCTTACCACTTAGTTTTATTGCACCTAAGTTCATATTTAATAATGGTAAGGGTGATCTTGAACAAGATAATCAATATTTTTATGTGGCATACCTTGATTATGCCTCCAATAATAAACTTTTGACTAAATTATTGCTAATGAGCCTCAAGGACTATTATCTAAGGTGGTTCTATGATTTACCAATCCTATCCATAAAATAATTAAAACCTCTTAAGGATATATTTTTGGAACACTTCTCTATCAAAATTAATGAAAATATATCTTATGCCCAAATTGGAAAAAAATAAAACAAGGAACCTTTGAACATATCAATGGATATGACTTGAGGTAAAAGATAATGTTGGACAAAATGACAAACCAAATGTTAGATAAATAAATTCAATACATCTTTACAAAAAATTTATTTCCTCATTACATGGGTCCATTTTTTTTAAAAAGTTCAAATCCTTTGATGACTTATGCCATATTGTGTGAGATCATGAAATTAAACTTATCTCATTGAACAAGCTTAAGTATGTACTCAACATACCAACCACATCAATACAAAGTTTCATATCAAACCAAGCTACAAGTTCAAACTTAAAGAACCTAAAAAGGACATAAATAAAATTGTTAATGTGATATCACAATAATTTAATTGACTTGTATTATCTAATTATCTAAAGAGATAATTTACATGATTCTCTGAGTCTCCAATTTCTCTACTTAAGAAGCTTATAGATTATCATCTCATATCTCTATTTATTCCCATATAGGTTGATCCAGGTGGATCTCTCCATTTTTGAAAAAACAGTTTCCATATTTTGATAAAAATGATTGCACAGCATAGAGATTGTCAAGAGCTTTCTGATGCTTTTCATGGTTTGCAAAATGGACACCGTATGCAAAAGTTATAGGTAAAAATTTGGTGTCGTAAAATGATGTGGCACAGTTGTGGAATGCCAAGTGGACCAATCTCCATTTGACACGTGGTAAACAATTAGGAGGGAAAATTTTTGTTAGGTGTTATTTATCACATGTTATTTGAAATTTTCAAGCATGCCATGCCACCCAAGGAAAATTTCAAAGTCCAAAGCACCTAAAATGGATGGAAGACAAGTTCAAAATCAGTCAAGGTGCCTAGAAAGGTGGGTGGCCAGTTTTGAACCCCTAACCTTGTGGAAAAAAGTAAGGAGACTTAGCCACTATGCCATAGGCTTGCAATTGATTATAAAAGCATGAATCTGTATTTGTTTTAAACAGGTTTTGGACTATGTTTTTTTATTTTAAAGGCTCATACTTTGTAAAAGCTTTGGGAAAGCTTAGATAATGGATTTTTATCCATTTTCTAGCCATAATACTCAGTCTTAACACTCTTTTTTATCTAATTTGTATATTGGAAGAATATTTTTAAGCCCATAGAGAAGATTTTTAGGACTTTTGGAGCAACTTTGTAGGTGTGAAGACTCATGAAATTCGAAGGTGCTGAGCTTGATTATCAATCACGATGAAGGTGAATTTTTGTATTGAGAGATCAACTTGCAGGAAAGTTATTTATTGTTTCCAGGTTGTTGAAATGCCCTTAATGGAAACGGTCCACTCCTTTGGAGAACCTGGAGATGTAGGCATCATCTGTTGAGCTGAACTCCATTATCACGTTTCGTGTTTCTTGGTAATTTGTCATTTTGATGCATGATTTTGTTTCAGTTTGCTGATTTGGTTTAATTAGTAAATGAACTCATGCAAGTAATTTTCATTATGATAATTATAACGTAGCGTTATTAAAAAACTAGTTCAATAACTGAGAATGATTTATGCCAAAACATTTTGCAAGTTCTTTTGAGTTTTTTGAGAATTTGTATCAATTTTGAGAAAATTCAGTATTCATATTTTGAACTTCATTTTGAGTTTGAATCAGTGGAGTTTATGGATCAAGTTGGTATCAGAGCAGTTGATCAATGGGATTTAACAGTTGGTTGTTGTTTTTGCTTCTATTTCAGCATTTGTTTCAATTTTTGTGATTCAACAAGTGCAATGGGAAAGTTATCAAACAGAGCCAAGCTTGATGAGCTTGAAGCATATAACCAACAAATCCAGGAAGAGAATGCTTTCTTGAGAGCAAGATTGTACTCCTTGGATGAGGAGATTGCCTGTTTGAAAATGGAGTTACGAGCCAAGGATGAGCTTGTGGAAAAACTACAGAATGGTGGACAAGTGAAGGATTCGCCTTCCACTATAGATGCAAGCACTATGACAGATGAAAACATTGTAAGTGCATGTAAGTCATCAATTGATTTTCCTTCCCATGAAGAATCTAGTAACGATGATTTTGGTAAATTTGAACAATATACAAAAGGAATAGGTTCAAAATTACTTGTTAAAATGGGGTTTAATGGAAAAGGCGTAGGAAAAGATGGTGAAGGTGATACTAACCCCATTTAGGTAGAGAATAAGCCTAATCATGCAAGGTTAGGATACAAATCTGGTATTCAAAATGAAACAAGTGAATGCTCTGAGAAAGTAAAAGTAAGGTGTGTTATGGAGAATTGTAAATCCTCTTGGATGGAAGGTAAAACACATTCTTTTCACCACACTTGCAATCATGTTGATTCTAATTCTACCAGACAACATAAATATTATAATGTTCCTTTTGATTATGATACACAAAATTTGTGGCACGTTTATCCATGAAATTTTTATGGATTGTCTAATCATTGTGTAGCCAAATGTTGGAAATGTAAATCTTTGTTAGGAAAGATTTTGAAAGACTATTCTTCTAGACAAAGTTCTGAGAGTAGCAATAATAATATGTTTTCCAATAGAGTGGACAAAAGGTTTTGTACTCATTGTAATAGAAGTGGACATCAGGTTGAAAAGTGTTGGAGACTTCAACCATCACACCATCCTAGAAATGGTAATATTAAGATGGTTTATAAACCTATCAATGAGGTAATTAATGAATTTAAATCAACCCATACAAATGTTACTAAATCCACTAAAGAAATTTCACCAACTAATCAGGAAAATTGGATTAAGAGGGTTGGTAAACAATTTTTGACATTCATGTTGTCATGATTAGTGGATGCATTCATGTTGCAAAGCAATTTTTGAATCTATGTTGTATGCATAAAGGACATTCACCATGCTTTGAATGTTGATATTGTTTATTGGAGTGGCCTGTAGAGAACAACCAAGGGATAGGTTAAACATACTTGGAATATTTTCTCATGTTTGGGATTTTGAAACTTCATTTTTAAACCTTGACAACAGTATATGCAGTTTATAGGGACATGACCAGTATGTCTATTTTGACAAATTTTCATAGCAATTTATATGTTGTCTTTTATATTGTGAAAATAAAGGCTTATAAGACCCTTTATGGGCACCTTTTGTAATTGTACTAATTATGCAAACTATTTGTAGCCATGCATGATATTTGCACATTCGATAAGATCCTTATTCATTTTTGGGCATTTTATTGTAACTATCAATTGTGGTTACAAATAACATGTAAAATTATTACACTAATAAATTGGTTTGCAGTTGCACTTGGTGAACAATTGGCAGTGATTGGCAGATGCACCATTTTTGAGATGCGACATTTGAGCAAGTAGTGTGTTTCTATCCACAATGTGGCAATGGGTAGATATTTGTTTTTCACTGACATTTCAAGGATTTAGTTTGAAATTTGAATCATTACTATGATATGTTGCAGTGATGTTTTTACAGAAGCATTTTTAATGGAGACCACACTTTTGGGGTCCAAAAGTGCTTAGTGGGGAAATTTGTTCTAGGTGGATCTCTCCATTTTTGAAAAAAAAGTTTCCATATTCTAATAAAAATGATTGCACAATGTAAATATCGTTGAGAGATTTCTTACGCTTTTCACGGTTTGCAAAATGGACACCGTATGCAAAAGTTATAGGCCACTAAATTTTTGGTTTGACAGGTAAAATTTTGGTGTCGTAAAATGACGTGGCACAGTTGCAAAATGCCAAGTGGACCAATCTCCATTTAACACGTGGTAAATAATTAGGGGGCAAAAATTTGGTTATGTGTTATTTATCACATGTTATTTGAAATTTTCAAGCATGCCACGCCACCTTGCCATGTCTATCATGCCACCCAAGGAAAATTTCAAAGTCCAAGGCACCTAAAATGGATGGAAGACAAGTTCAAAATCAGTCAAGGTGAATAGAAAGGTGGGCAGCCAGTTTTGAACTCCTAACCTTGTGGCAAAAAGTAAGGAGACTTAGCCACTATGCCATAGGCTTGCAACTAATTATAAAAGCACAAATCTGTATTTGTTTTAAATAGGTTTTGTACTGTGTATTTTATTTTAAAGGCCGAGACTTTGTAAAAGCTTTGGGAAAGCTTAGATAATGGAATTTTATCCATTTTCTAGCCATAATACTTAGTCTTATCACTCTTTTTATCCAGTTTGTATATTGGAAGAATATTTTTAAGCCCATAAAGGAGATTTTTAGGACTTTTGGAGCAACTTTGCAGGTGTGAAGACTCACAGAATTCTAAGGTGATGGGCTTGATTATCAGTCACGGTGAAGGCAAATTTTTGTATTGAGAGATCAACTTGCAGGAAAGTTGTTTATTGTTTCCAGGTTGTTGAAATGCCCTTAATGGAAATGGTCCACTCCTTTGGAGAACTCAGAGATGTAGACA
>JARHVA010003423.1:80000-195000 GCA_037957365.1 Torreya grandis | reverse complement strand
TTATTCAATACTCAACGTTTCTAGATTATAGTAGGGGCATGTTATGGAAATGTGTTCTCCACATTTTAAAAAAGTTAGCAAATTCTCTATATTATATGGGGGAATGTAACAAAATCATGTCTTCTACACTTACCAATTACAAATTCACCATATTTCAAATTTATATGATTTAGATACTTATTTGTGGCAACATTATATATATTAATATCACTATTATACCAAAACTTGAGACATATATGAGGTACACATGCCATACAAAGGGCACCTAAAATTTAAAAATCAAATCATTTATATATTTAAAATACTATTATGGACTATTATTATACTTAGATTTGACTTTTATGGACTATTATTAATCTTATCTACTATAATAGTCGGTTCACCTTTGGAAGGTTGAGTTGATTAAATCACTCAATCTTACCAAACTCATATGTTAGATTTTATTAAATTTTATAAATTTACATAAATTATATGTTTTAATTGATTAAATCATCCAACCTCACTAGATATATGTTGTGAGTTGATTAAATCACTCATTCTTACCAAATGATGCACATATTTAGGTTGCATGATTAAGATGAAACAAATTCAATGGGCATGTTTCAATTCATATTGGCACCAATATTTGGGGCATGTTTCCTCCAATATATCTATATATATTCACTTAAATTTTCAATAATCTCCTAATATCAAATTCAATGTTTTATAATGAGGCATCCATTGAAATAAAAGACTAAAAAGCAAGATGGTTACATCAACACACATGCATATTCCTAACCTTACTCTTCTTACCTTAAATCATTTCAAATTATTTGAATTTTAGATTTATAAATTAATTATATAATGTAAAATGATCTTGGTTATAGTTCAGTTACCAAAAAATCACTCAAGGTGGGCTCACAAAATGATAAGGTGTGTTATAGACACCCATATATGCATTTATTTCCTTTAAACTCAAATTTTCATTACTAGATTAAAGGGGGAAATGTAAATAATAAAATATGATTTATGTATTAAATTAGTATTTTACACTTGGACAACATCTACCATTGTTGTACCTTTCATTTATAGACTTGCCCACTATCGAAAGGATCATGTTCAATATCTATTTGTGCCTAAATTGATTATCTCTTAGTTTGACCATTGTTATTCTGATGAATAAACCTTATATACTATGTAAAAATATATAAAATTGATTATTATACTTCACTTATAGTTCTAGATTTATACATATTTTATAGCTTTCTAGACACTTATGTCCTAAATAGGCACCTATTTTGACACGTGTTCACTTTTCCCACAAAGTTTCAAATGCCCAATAGTAATCTAATTTACAAATGAAATGTATCCTAAAGGTTGGAATAAGTAATTTAGTGTGAGATATTTATAAAATGGACACACACACACACACACACACACACACACACACACACACACACACACACACACACACACAAAGATCAACACTAATTCATTCCCCACCTAGCAAATACTGAGAAATCGCAAGGAAATATACTAAGAAACACTAAATAAAGCATTCAAATGAGAAAAATTTCCTATTAATCTCTATTTATATATCATTCATAGGATTCGTATTCCCATAGGTCTAAAGCATTGGAAGAGTAGGCCATGAACCATATTTTCCAAGTTATAAGTTAGGTCACTACATTTATTTGATTATCACACATTATATCTGTGTGATCACATAGACCAACATGTAAGATATAAAAACATAATTTTGAGTCCTTATTTATAGTATTGGATATGTAGGAATCACCCATTGATATAGGGGTCCTTGGGGCAACTCGACATTGTGATCACACTAATCCATTTTTTCCATAATCAATCTAAGGGTGAAGAAGCTAGTGCTTAATCATTTGACAAAGAATGATAACCTATTTGCATGATATGAAGACATCATAAGAAAGGTGATATAAAAAGCAAAAGGATTTAATTGGTCATACCCAAATCTAATCAATATTGTGTACAATTGATCTATGATAGGTTTAGACACCTAAATTGATGTAACCTTCTAAATCTAATGCTAGTGTCCAATAACACAAAGAATATTTATAGAATGTGATGACTATTCTATGATAAAATTATATCCCACTTCCATATTGTTTTATATTAGACCTATATGATTATATTAAACCATATAAATATCATTGTTCCTTATCTATTTCAATATTTATTAATAATTTTACTTTAGTATTTTTAACAAATCTTAGTTGTATAAATTTAAAATACCATGTGTCTATGTTGTATATTTAATTGTCCTAGTCATTAGGTTAGTTAACCATCCTTGAGTAAAAATTTAATATAATACCCCTCTACCCTAGATAACTACACATATCCAAATTTAGGGTTAAACATGTAGATCAATTTTTTATGAAACAAAGGTCAAAATTGACTTTATCAAAAATTTCAAATGCAATGGAATGCCTAAAAAATCTTGAGGAAGCTTTGAATGTGGTTGAATTACTAATGTACCTTTGATGTGATTGTGATGAAATACTCACAAAACTAAAGATATGGTGATTTACATGATATAAAATTAACACATATAATGAAGTGAAGCTTAAGATTATTTTGATACTATGTTATTTTTTGAATTAATCTAGGATCATTAAAACAACCTAAATATTTCAAACATAATGCATGCATACCCTTATAACATTAATGTAAAAAGAGACATATGTTAAGGTAACATGACTACCAAATATAGTAAAACATTGGTGTGATATGGGCTAATGTGGCCCTCCACATAAAACTATTATAGTTACAATATGATGAACATTTAATAGATTAACTTTAACCTTTCCCTCTAACTTCTTATATAGATAATTAAGGAGGTTTATGATAGGAATAAATCTTATCCTTGAGGATATTAGCTCAAAATAAACAAACCATATTTTGAAAATAACCACTAAAGATATTATTATATATAAGTAACTTATGTATAATAAGTTATAAGTTATGGATAATGATATGCACATAAGGTGTGCATTATCCATAAATAATATAATTACAACTACATCTTAGATAATACAATAGTGTATTTCCTAATATATAATAAGTCATGCATGGAATGAATCCATGGAATACCATTTAAAATGTTATAACTCACATCATTAATTATTATTTGACATTCTATAGATATCATTTGTGGTCCAATAGCTATGTTCAGTATAATTGCTCAAAGATATTATCTTTGTTGATTTTGAAAGCCTTTTATAATCATATCATAGTTTGTAGGAGAATTTATTATGATTCCCACTACACTAAAAAAGGCCTCAATACAAAATTTTAACCCCAAACCATTTTACATGAGGACCCTTTCAATCCCTTTATTTTTATTAACAAATTAAATATACAAGGGTAAACATTGATCCAATACATATTTGGAAGGTAAGTTTCCAACTCAAAATAGATAAGTTTTTCACTATCTGTTAATTTTTTAATAATATAATAAAATTATACAGGTTCAATGTCATTGGTAAAGTAGTATTACACAAGGCCTTGTAAAGTACGCATATCTAAACATTAGACCCTATGATAACTTATATGATATATATATTGGAAAGAGTATTCTTAAGTTTACCTAGGATATCATGATCCTTAGATGCAATAAATTTAAGCCTTAGGGGTCGAGGAAGGCTGAGAGGGGTGTTTTGGTTAAACCATCCTTGAGGTTGAAAATAAATAGGAGGGATGGTGACATTACAAAATACTCCTCTAGATTGTTACGTATTATAAAACATAATGATCCATCATATGATAATACATACAATATATATCACCAAGGTCCATAATAAAGAGAAATTATCAATTGAAAGGCTATCAAAACATAAAACATCATTATCACATACATCCTTATCATGTTTCAAACCATATTTCATCATTATATAGTATATGCATGGAAAGAATCATGAAATCATTGATAAAATTTTTATTAGCAACCATATAATCATGCCTAATATAATTTTAAAGATTGGAATACATTTTGAGAACACTATCATAAAATCACATGCCGCATATGAGTTATATCTACCCATGAGGAAAGCTAAGAGGCACAAAAATATGATGGATATAAAAATTGAAGAAAAACCTATTCTTATAGAAGCAGACATGGTCTAAGCAAGGGTAAGCATATGATAAGGAACAATAATTTAGTAGTTTAATGATTAAAATTAAGTGGTTAATTAAATATATATATATAAACCTAAAAATAAGAATTAGACTTATCAACGCAACAACCTACGAGCTAAAAATATCTCAAGCATATAAAAAACTAAAATAAAAATAAGTAACCATTATTTAGGATTTATTGTAGATTGTCTAAAACTATAATATTATATAACCTAAACAATATAATACCCTCCATTGATGAATAAATTGGAAAAAATTCCAAATTTGTCTCTAAACTTTACATACTTATCTTTCACAAGAGTTTTAGTCATTATGTTAGTAGTTTTCTCTACTATAAAATAATAATAAATACAAATGTCTTCACTATTAACCAATTGGTAGATGTAATGGTGATGAACTTATATGTGCTTGGTTATAGCATGATAAACTAGGTTCTTCACCATCTTTTAGATACCTAAATCATGTCATAGGTACTTGATAATGTTAATTATTGACATATATTAAACCACTTGAATTACGCTCAAATGCATGACTCTTATTTACCATTCCTATATTCATTCATTTATATGTAGGTTTGAACCCTTAATTTTCAATCACTATTACTCAAAATATCTAAGTTAATACTTAAACATCTCATATCATCTCTCACATTATTCTAACCTTATGACACCTATCCATAATTTGATGGTACATGTTCACTTTAGGAAGATAGGTCCATTCCTATAGACATATCCACCTAGAGCGATCTCATCCTCACACCATTTAATGGCTAGTTTTAGAATTAAATATTCATTTGGGTATTCTCCCACTTTTTTTAATGTTAACTAAATTTTTTTTTTAAAGGTTTCACTATATAAGTAAATCAAAATACCATTTCAAATAGACTTGATTTCTATATAACACCTATGTTTTAAACTAATACACATTGATATTTTTTTTCATATTTTACGAAATTAAATATAAATCATTAGAATCAGTTTCAAATCAAGTCTAAATCACCTCAAATAAAGTTAAAAGATAACATTATCAATTATCAAGATAAAATTTATAGTTATATCCATATAGTCAAGGAGCACACTTTCATAGTCACTATAAGTGGGACAACTACGTGTGGTTTGATTTCCTCATCAAAGTATTTTTTTATGTGTGCAATGGTAAATAATCAAGGGGTGATTGGGGTTAGGTTAACCCATTACACTTCCACTCTTTTTTTTGTAGGTTTCTATCTCTCACAAGACCCCTAAAGTTTTACAGAGAAAAGATAAGGAAAAAATTATATTTTCACAACACAAATATAATCAAAACAAATAAGCTCCTTTAACATACACAAGCACAGAAAGAAAAACAATAATTGTTCCATCACAATCAACGTGGAAAAGTCTGTAACAAATGGACTTGAATGACCTATGTTACTGTCTAGAGAAATTAAAGCTATCCAAAAATATATTTAGATATTGATTTTGAGCTATCACACTCTTATCTTTTTTCACTGTCAAATATCAGATACAATCAATCAAAAATTATAAAACTATGTACCTTGTATTTGGTTTTACTTATTATTTTTAGCATATGTACTTGTTTATTTCAATTTCAATTTTAGTCAATTCTACTTGTATATTTAAATTTATTCCTAAAAGTCATATATTACAATCTAAATAGATTTATCAAGTTTTATACCTATTTTACAAAATTCATTTGTTAAATAAAAATAGGGTCAAACATATTGGTGAACTCATATATTTTTTAGCATTTTATTTTATGATTTTTGTCTTAGGGTTTTAGATTCTTTTTTTTATTTTCCTTTCCCAAAAATATTATTTTCTAATTTGGTTTTCAATTTATTTTCTATTTTTCCTTGCCTTTTTAGAACTATGTTTTAGAAGTTGTAAAACTCATAGAAGCTATTGTTTTAGGAAAAGTAGTTTTTAGATATACCTAAGCCATGGTGTGAGGGATATTTATGTAATACTCATCCATTAGACAACACTATATACATGATTTAGTTTCAATGCACCTCATAAAAATGCACTGGGTTTTTATTTTTTAACCATATAAACCATTTTATCTAGTTAGTTTTGTAGTACATTGGTAAATGGTTATCCTTGAGAATTTAGTCTCAATGTACCTTAGATATGGGATAGGGAAGTGTAGTCATATAAAATGTAAAATTTTTTAACTTGAGTGTGGCTAATGACACCCAATTCTTAGGTCCCTCGTGCTTACTTTCATGACCCTCTTAAGATTATTTTCAATTATTCCTAATCATCTATAGATTTCTAGACTTGGTCTTAACTCACCTAGATTTCTCTTTCAAAGACAAATCAATCCCCCAGGTCTCATTTGCTTAGAATATTAATGTAACTCTTGGACTATAGCATCAGTGCCATTACTCTCCACTTTTAATGCTATTATCCAAGTCCATTTTGGCCCCAATGGTCAATTTATTTTGATTCCCCATCCTTATCCTTGTCATCCTAGTGTGAGAACATTCAACCCATGACCAGTAGATCCTTATAAAATCTCATTCAAAGATCATTTGGAAAGGGTTAAAAAATCTCACTAATCAAGCAAGACTACTCAAGCAAATCTTCCCTATTCTCTACATATAGCCAACCAACACACTTACAAGCTTATTCAAATGCTTACACCAATCCCTAAACATGTCAAACACATATAGTTTAGCATTATGCATCTTCATATACAAAATTTCAAAAAGCACATCAAGTGTGAGAACTACACATGGATTGATCCCTCTTTAGAGTATTGGTATGTATGCAACATGTCTACACATGGTATGTGAAGCAAGTCCAGTGCATATTACACACACTAACCCCCCTTATTGCTCAAAATTAGTCAAAGCATAATGGAAGATAGGGTTTTAATAAAAAATCCAATATATAAGGAGATATATAGATTTCCAACTGATGAAACTTTATAGATAGGGCCACACAAACATAGCGAACAAAACCCATAAAGATTATATCCTCAAGATAATAGTAGAAGAGGTAGATTATAACATTGATGCTACTACTATCTAGTTTTGGTGCTCTTGTCCAATCACAAAATGAAGTTTAAATCTTAGTTTGTGATAGTGTCTTAGTCCTGTACAGTGAATTCTAGCCTTTATCTCAATTAGATCAATTAGTTTCTAGCTAAGTTTTCTTTTCTTCTCCTTATTACTATTTTTAGAAAAGTTTAAATTGTAATTAATTTACACAAATTAGTAGCTTAATTATTATCTATTTATTTACTGATTTTACTACTTAGACCTTTTAACTAAATCAAGAATAATACACCAATTATTCTCAAAATTGTTAAATCATTTGGTGAACCTGACTTACTTCATTTGCACATAAAAACCCTAAAAATCCTAGGGTAATTTTCCTACTAATTTTACATTTTTTTTTTGATTTTTTAACCTCCATAATAAAATAAAAAATTATCATTAAAGTTTAAAATTTTGTATTAATTATTAAATAATTTTCTTTCAAACCCTAGCTACCCAAACTAGGTTCCAATATTTTTCCAGTAATTTTCCAATCATTTTCTAAATTTTTACTAGCATATTTAAATAAAAAATCCATTCAAATTTTAAAATTCAATAGTAATTTTCAAAAACATTTTTCATCTACTAGGTCTTGTTAAATCACTAATTTTATAATAATTTTTTTTATTTTTTACTATCATATTTAAATTAAAAAAATCACTTTAAATCTCAAAATTTCATAGTAATTTTTTAAATAATCATTTTTCAAACCCTAGTTGCATAACACTAGGTCTTATTGATTTTGAGATATCATCTTACATTATAAAATTAGATTTCAAAAAATGGAGCTCACTTATTTAAACATTTTCTTACATTTATTTTAAATAATAAGGAGACCATCATCAGTCCTATCATGTACATGAATGATGAAGTTTACCATATCTTAATGCAAAGTTTTATTCTTTCCCTTTCATGCTTAATTTTCATAATAAGGGATGATATTAAAAAAATTATTGATAAACATGCACAATATTTCAATATTTCATTTGCATTCTCTCTCTCTCCTCTCTCTCTCTCTCTCTCTCTCTCTCTCTCTCTCTCTCTCTCTCATCTCTCTTCTCTCTCTCTCTCTCTCTCATCTCTCTCTCTCTCTCTCTCTCTCTCATGTGAAATAATTTCCAACTTTATTTTTCTAAGCATGTTATAAATATTATGTTACAAGTCAAATCTCTTTATGCATCAATGAAAAATTACATGCTTTCTACCCTTTACATTTTATCTCTCATATGGGATTTTTTTCAAGTTTATCAAGGTAAACACATTATAAATGTCATAGCACATGTAAAATTTTCTTATGCATTAGTTTCAAATTTCATGCTTTCTATCCATTGTTTGTTATCTCTCATGTGGAATATCTTTTATAATCATATTGCAATACAACTTATAACTCTAATTTATTATTTAACATGCTATCTCTCTATTATGTGTAATTAAATCAAGAATATAATTCTTACATACTTAGATGATCCATTTCATATGCTAATAACTACCTGTCAAGTTTCAATGCCATATCTTATGCACATGAAATAAATTCCTTCTCCTCCTCTCCCCCAAGAGGGTGATAAATACTTTCCCTCTAACCAGGTCCATGCTATCACCCCTCCAAAAGGTGAGGCATCCTATACTATTGGTTCTAATTCATACATTCAACTTATACCTTCTTCAAATCCTCTTCAACATATGTGCTTACATGTTCAATAAGAAGCAACTAGGGTTTGCACTTGTGAGATTCTAAGGGATCAAATCACTAGTATGAGCAAGTTAATTTTATATTTACAAATGTATAATCATATATTAAGCATGACAATATCATAAAATTTTAAAATTATATTTTAATATAAAAGATTCAAAGGCATCCTAGTGCCAATCATATATATACACCTTCACATAGTCAATTGGTTGCAAGTAATTTTACATATAAAAATAAAAAAACATAATAAAGTAAACTCTATAACTAGTGATTCAAAAAAGATTCAAAGATAAAATAAGAGTTAAAGTGAATTACTAAGGGAAATGATTAAATCTAATTTGACCAAACTACCTCCTCTACAATCAGTGAGAAGATCCATATATTATTGCGCATATCATAGAATGCTTGGACATCATACAAATTCATGTTTTGCATTGAAATAACATATAAAATATATAATTATTAATGAGGACCCTATGCAAGGTAAATTAATCAATAAATACATAGTGACACAAGAACAAATCCACAAAGGGTCAAATTTAGAAATAATACAAAAGTGGTTACCAAAGCATAACTCAGAACAACAAAAATATCAAAAAGCAAAATCAAAGCAACAAATAGTACCATAGGCATAGGTAAAGAAAAAAAATATATAAATATACCTCTCCAAAATGAGGCTCAAATTTTAAATAAGTATGGATTTGGTCAAAAATATTTACAATAGTTTGATTATCAAGGTCAAAGGTTGGGCAAGTAGGCTCAAGGCATCACTACTCCTACTCTAGTAGTTGATAATAATTATCACCAAGGTTTGAGATTTATTGAACATCCTAAGGAAAATAATTAATTTATTTTTTTATCAAAATAAAATATATATATACAACAAAAGTAAATTCTTGCATTCCATTGGTTCAAAATCAAGAAGATAATGATGAGTAGAACAATACAAGTTATTATGATTTTCAAGATACCAACAATGAATCCAAATATTTAGAATCATATTCACAATGATTCCTTCATAATTTAAAATCACACATGATTCCATTGTTTGATACATGAAACCATGATATGGATTCTCCCATGAGACTTATTGGTTAGTATCGTCTCTCCTCAACCTCACTTGTACATATTTTTTTTGCTTACTTGTATATAGTTTCTCAATTTCTCTTGTACATAGTCTTTATGTGATTGATTATACATATCTCATAATATTTAAAAAATATAAAAACATTAAAATAAATAAAAATATAAAAACATTCAAATGTTTCAAAATACATAAACATTCAAATAATTCAAAAAACACTAAAAATATTTTGATTGTATGCATTATCCATGCTTTACATTTATACATTCATGCTAGACTTACATCTATTGTTCTATGATATTATTTATCAATTTATATACATTACCATGATTAATTTGATCTCTTTTGAGTGTGTGTAGTGACATCCAACTCTTTGATTACTTCACTCTACCCATTGAGGGAGAATCCTACTTCTACATCGAGACATACATTGATATACATACCCACTAGGGATATCTTCCATATGACTACACCATATAGATTATGTCATTCCAATACCACACACTCTAGTTATCATGTTGACGTACATTAATTACTAGCTTATACAAATTAATCCATTGATCTCACTAGTACATAACACTTGTGTATCTTTAGCATATACCTAGTCTTGTACTAACATGTCTTGCATACTTCCCCTCTTGCTTTGATTAGTTAGCTTTGATTGTATTTCTAGTATTAAATGCCTTCCTTTCTTGATTTACATAACTAGATGTGATTGTATTTCTTAGTTCTTATTTGTCTCCTGTATGTGCCTTAGGACATTTTCCAATGTCCTTTGCTTTTATTCATGTGTGTACCTCAGGATATTTACCAATGTCCTTTGTCTATACTTTTCTATGTGATTATGGATTTCATGACAATTTTGTTTATTTCAATTATATTTGTATGTGTCATTTAAACATGCCTTGTATGCTTGATATCTAGTTTGAGTGAAACATGTCCATATCCCTGGCCACCCTTGTATGCTTCTTAATTCTCACCTTGTGTTCTTGTTTCTTGTTTGCTTCTCATTGTTTCCAATGCCATGATTCACGTCATGCATTTATCTTACTTTCTTGGATGCCATGATGGACATCATGCTCCATCCCTCTAACTAACAACTAAAAAATAACAAAACTTCTCATTCTGGTTCTAGTTTAATACATTTCACCACTATTGATATAACAATCTCTCAATATATATCATTCTATATCTTAAGATATCTTATTAATATCATTCCTATATCATGTATCTTTACAACATAACACACTTATAAGGTTATTTATTTTTAGGGTAGTCATTGTAGGGTCTTCTTTCCTACCCTCAAAAGAGGGGGTAATAAATAAGGGGTTTGTCATAAATATCAGACCTCCTAACTGTTGAAATATCAACTTTTAGCACACCTAGAATATTAACTAGACATAAAAATAGTTAAAGTAAAATATGTAGACAACCAAGAATCTAAAATAGTTACCAAATTTGGCCCTGAACAATAGTGCCCAACTTAGACAATAGTGTTAGTTCCACTAGTGTCCACTTTCAACACTCTTATCCAAATAATAGAAAAAACCAAATTTTCTATAAATAGATAGAAAGGTAAGTTTAGTTACAATTTTGTCAGCTACAGTTCAAACTAGAATCAATAGAATCAATAGTTTTAATATAGTTTTTATTGGAGAATCTATATATAGAAGGCATCATGCATGACATGATTTATCTCACTTCTAGTTTTAGCTAGGGTAATTGGTACAACTTCTAGATTAGAATCCATGTTTTAGACACCAGTGATTGGGGCAATGTGTGTGGCATATTTATTTTCTTCTTTTCGAGTTCAACATTACCCAAGAATTCTTAGTAGTTGCATGCCTTATTCCATCTACAGATGGTTGGCATAATTTTAGAATGGCTTTCATACAATCCTAACTTCTTGATTTTTTGAGTGGTTTTCATATAAGCCTTATGCACCAATTCAAAGTGGCTTTCATAAAGGCTTAATCTCCATCTTTCATAGTGGCCAAGAGTGGCCTATTTTCTAGCATGAATTCATCTATACATGATAACATTATCATATCATAATACATTCATGGGATTCAAGAGCCACCTCATATGACATACATTTCATATTAGTATTAGTTCATAAATTCACTTCACTAGGAAATGATAGAGCCAAAGGACTACCTAACATTTGTATTCTTGAGTCACCTATTTAGAGGGATTGGACACATAGTCCAAACATTTATCAAGACATGCATGACCACTTAGCTTTACTTAATGGGTGAAGATGGAAATAAAGGGCTAACCTTTACATTCTTAAGCCAATCTTGGGGAATTGAGCACTCATCTCTATTCATGATATTACTATTGGTTCAACACATATCTATCATTACTCAGCATAATATAACATCACTCAACATCACAACAAATTCATACTTTACAATGTGCTCTCTCTATGCACAACCAACAGCTTCATGAGATTCACCCTTGTAGGTAAGTTCAAGTACGCTTTCTATTTTTCTTTTATTCTTGTATTTTGCTTTATTGTATCACTAAAATAAAGGAGGGGGCAAATTTAGTCATATAAAATACAAAAATTGGTAACTTGAGTGTTGATAATGGAAACCAACCCTTAGGTCCCTCTTTCTTGCTTTCATGACCCTCTTAGGCTTATTTTCATTGATTCTTAGTCATTCATAGCCTTCTAAACTTGGTCTTATTTCACCCAAACTACTCCTTCCAAGATAAATCAATCCCCTAGGTCTAGTTTGCTTAGGATAGTATGCCACACTTGGACTATATCATCAGTGCCACTACAATCCACTTTTGGTGCTATTGTCCAAGTCCATTTTGGCCCTAATGGTCAATTTATTCTAGTTATCCATCCTTATCCTTATTATCCTAACATGAGTACATTCAATCCATGATCAATATATCCCTATAAAATTCCATTCAAAGATCATTTGGAAAGGGTTGATAAATATCACTAAGCATTCAATAATATAATCAAGACTACTCAAGCAATATTCCATATTCTCTACATATAGCCAACTAACACACTTACAAGCTTATTCAAATTCTTACACCAGTCCCTAGATACATCAAGCACATCTAGTTTAGCATTCGATATCTTCATATACATAATTTCATAAAGCACATCAAGTGGGAGAACTATATATGTCTTGATCCCTCTTCAAAGTATTAGTATGTAGGTAGCATGCCCATACAAGGGGTGTGAACCATGTCTAGTGCATATTACACACATTAACCACCCCCATCTTGCTCAAAACTAGTCAAATCATAATAGAAGATAGGGTTTGAAAAAATAATCTACTATACAAGGAGCTATACATAATTTCAACTAATTAAACTTTGAAAATAGGGTCATACAGACATAACAAACAAAACCTAAAAAGGTCAGATCCTTAGGATAATAGTAGTAGAGGTAGATGATAGCACTGGTGCCACTATTGTCTAGTTTTAGTGCTCCTATCCAATCACAAAATGAAGTTCAAATATTATTTTGTGACAACATCTTAGTCCTACATAGTGAATTCTAACCTTTGTCTCAGTCGGATCAATTAGTTTCTAGCTAATTTTTGTTTTCTTCTCCTTATTACTCTTTTTATAAAAGTTCAAACTTTAATTAATTTATGCAATTTAGTAGCTTAATTATTATATATTTATTTATTGATTTTACTACTTAGACCTTTTAACTAAATTAGGAATAATACACTAATATTCCCAAAATTGTTAAATCATGAAGCTATAAGACAATGGAATGCTTTATAGTTAGTACACTTTGGGCCTTGTTCACTATTTTACTATTGGGATCAATATATTTTAGATCCTACAAATCAAACATGCCTTGTTTAGTTACACCATGGGTGCCCCTTTATAAATTCAAAATTCAAATAAAAATCCTGGTAATAATGAATTAAATTTACTTTTATCTCTTGATTAGAATCATAATGTTCATCATCATATTTTATGTTACTTTTCAAGTGTCATTTGGGTTCACTATATATTGGCATGATTCAAACTCAAATACAACAAAAATTCTAAAAATGAATAATGTATAATGTCAAGCCTACTCAACTCACATTGTTACAATAATGCTCCTAGAATATAAGAAACATTAAGGAAAGTATTTGTAAAGTCAAGAATGACTTGGAAACAAGAATAATTTTACATTAAAAAATTCTATAATGCATACTACATACCCTATTGGTGGACTTATCATGACTATTGAGACTAATAAATCTAATAAAGGGAAGTCAAATGAAATTAATGATAAAGAATTCATGGAATAATTTAATCCAATCCATATAAAATAAATTCCTATTATATTGTGTAAGAGACTAACTAAATAAATTATCTCAATCTTATACATTGGAGGGAAATTATATCCCTCCCAAGTTAATACATCCACTTTAGGTGTTCTAGTTTATATTTTTTCTTTTATTCTTATATCAACACCTATAGTTACATATGTGACATCATCCTTAGGTATGAGGGCATAAAAATATTTACAATAGATTAATATGGATATTTATACATAATAATTATACACACATCCTTTTATTATCATGTATCAACCATCACCAACTTTTCCTAATGCACATGTACTTAAACAAATGATTATATCCATGCATACTATAGTGTGGAAACTAGAGTAAGTTGTATCTATAACTCGTTGTTCAATGGATTCCCATAAATTTCTTCATATCCCTTTGGAACCTAAGATATATTCTTACTCACTACCAATAGTCTTTGTAACTCCCAAGGTACCACTTTATGAAGGTAAAGGTGATCCTAAACAACATATTTGATCATTTCATGAAACATTATTGGACAATGCATATAATGACAATTTATTAAACAATATATTTCTAAGAAACCTCAAATAATATTAGTTAGAATGGTTCTATTATAATCCACTTAAATTAGTTAAGGTATTCAACCCTTTGGAAAAATAGATTGTAACACACACATATAAACATTGGTGAAAAACTATCTTATATGTAAATTGATAAACTCAAGTAAGAAACTAATGATCCAATTAGTGAATATGTTATTCAATACAAAACTATGAAACTAAGATGAAAAATTATATGGAAGATAATGAGTCACAATATATCTTCACACAAAGTTTTTTAGCACCATCCGATGAGTCTATCATGTTCAACAAATTCAATTCTTTTGATTAGTCATGCCATACAGTCAAATAATATGAAGTCAAGATCAAAGATTTTTTTTAAAAAATAAAATATGCACCACATGCTCCATATAATTCAAATACAAATTTTAAAATTAAACAAAGCTATAAGGTCAAATCTAATGAAAATAATAATGAATAAAAAGTAATATTAAATGTATTATCTTAACCAATAAAAAAGTTTCATTTGACAAATTTACCAAGGAGGTAATTATCAAAGTTTACATTACCTCCTTATGTATTTTATATAAATTAATTTACTGTAATCACATACCTCTCCACTCCACTATTATATGTTGATATGACTAAGCCTAATCATAAGGGATTTTAAAGTAACACATATTGTAGGGACCATCACCAACTTCACCTAATGCACATGCACTTAAACAAATGATTATATCTATGCATACCATAGTGTGGAAATTAAAGTAAGGTGTATCTATACCTATTCATTCAATGGATTCCATAATTTTATTAATAGTCCTTTGAAACTTGAGATATCCTCTTACTCACTACCAATAGTATTTCTAGCTCCCAAGGTACTGCTTTATAAAGGTAAAGGTGATCCGAAACAACATATTTGATCATTTCATGCTACATGAATTTTCTATGCATATAATGACATATTATTAAATAATATATTTCTAAGAAACCTCAAATAATATGATTTGTGTTGGTTTTATTATATTCCACTTAAATTAGTTAAAGTATTCAACCCTTTGGCAAAATAGTTTGTAACACACATATATAAACATTGGTGAGAAACTATCTTATGTGTAAATTGATAACCTCAAATAAGAAACCAATGATCCAATTACTGAATATGTTATTCAATAAAAAAATATGTAACTAAGATGAAAAATTATATGGAAGATAATGAGTCATAAGATATTTTCACATAATTTTTTCTAGCACCACCCGATGAGTTTTGCCGATAAGTATGAAATCCATACCAAAAAGAAAAACACCTTGATATGAGGTAATCAATTAGGTGATGATTTCTACTTTTGAATCTTATCACTAGTTGGAGGAAACAACATAGAAGTTATGACATTTGGTAGGTGATTAACTGGCACCTAGATCTTCAAGGCATCTTCTAGGAGTGGCAACACATGGTAACCAAAACATGAAGGGTGAAAGGTAATAGAGCTAGCAGAATGATCAAAAAATTCTCCATCTCAACACCCATCATACATTTTCCACCCTAGAAAATAGATTCTCCTATGTGATATAAATTAAGCTCAAACCAATGAAGTAGAGAGGTGAATGAGATGCAATGAAGCTCTAGAGAATTGAAGCTAGACACAATCTGCATACATTATAGCTATCATTATTTTAAAGGATATCTCAGATTCCATGAAGGCTATATTTTTATATGCCTAATATTTCATGTGATCTTTTGATTAGTTAATTATCTTTAACAAAGTATATGTTATGAACTTTGTTGTATTACATTTGATTAATGGCAATAATAGTTATTTTCAATGGTTCTCTATCTAATTTATGCATCATTTAAATTGCTTGTGAAATGTGCAATGGTTATAATGTTATAATTTGAATATAGTTATGTTAAGAAAGATAATAGAGCTAGTATAATGATCAATAAAGGCTCCAACTCAGCACCCAACATGCATTGTCCACCCTAGAATAGAGATGTTCCTCTATCATATAAAGCAAGCTCAAACTAGTGAAGTAGAGAGGTGAATTGGATGCAAAAAATCTCTAGAGAATTGAAGCTAGACATATGCTCCATACATTAAAGCCACCATTAGTATAAGGGATATCTCAGATGCCATGAAGGCTCTATTTGTATATGCTTAAGCTTGCTTGTGAGCCTTTGAGTAGCTTTAGCAAAGTATATGCTCTATTTTATATGTTACAAACTCTGTTATATTAAATTTTATTAATGGAAATAGTGATTATTTTCAATGGTTTTATATCTAATTTATGCCTCATTTGAATTTGTATTGAAATACATGATGGTTATAATGCTATAATTTTAATATAGTTATGTTAAGCATGTTATGTGCAAGATTTTTGTTCAAGTCATTAATGACATCCCTATGTTAATTGATGATGTTAGCATACTCTATTGTAAAGAGAATCATGTACCCAAGCTTTGATACCCATGCTAAAAATCACTAGCCTAAGCATAAACACTTGATATAAAGCATTCCCTTGACCCATATAATGCCTCTATGAGTTAGACTTAGTTAATAAAGGTTTGTGCCCTTCTAACTATAAATAGCTCCCCAAATCAGTTTGTGCCTATATACCATTAAAATTAGCTAAGATAAGGGTTGTGATAAGTAATATATCAAAGATTATGTTTTAATTACTAAGTCTTATAAGTGATGATGTGTGTCATGGCATAACTAGACCAATGCAAGCCCTAGTTCCCTCTTAGCTACACTTCAGGTGAGCACATAAGGTATGTGCCTTATGTGAATTCATGATAGCACATCCAAGCATTAAATATTAAGTACATAATAAATATACCATATTTACACCTAATTGTAATTAATAAAAAAATGACTTGGACAATCGAATGAGCACCTGACTTGATGAATTGACCCTCTTTTCTAAAATATTTTGGTTTTATTGTTGGGACCCATGTTGAATTTTTTTATTACGATTGTGAAAAATATGATTCTTTGAATTTCCCTTAAAAAATTCAAGTTTTGGTTATAATAGGTGAAATATAGCTTTGTGTTGATGCATCCAACCTATAAAGGATAAAAGTCGATAAAGTGGTTCTAGAAAAACCTATATGATGCTCTGTACAAAGTCTTTTTTGTAAATTACTTAAACATGTGTACCAATGGTTGGCCATATATGTAACCCATAGAATAAAGAGCTATAGAAAACACTAAAAGTGGTCAAAGGATCACCTAGAGAGGCCTTAGACATTGGAGCCAATTGGACTAGAGTAGTAAACAAATGGTGGCAAGGAGCACTAAAAAGCTGGATGCTTGAGTTTATTATTTTGACATACTCCTACCCTAAAGAAGTAGAGTATAAGTTTTTTCACAAAACCAGAGGCACATTTATGAAAGAGTTTGGCATAGAAATAAAGAAACTAATGGTGGATTACAACTTTGAAACTTTAGAAATAGAAGGCTAAAGTCCTTTCACATATGAGAAGTACAAGGGGGAGAAGGGGATGTGTAGGTGAGTTGAAATGGAAGGGAATGATTATATTGATAACTGGGATCTTAGAAGACAAACCTATAATAAGATATAACATAGACTAATGTAAGATATAGAACATATAAGCGCTAAGAGAACTTATAACAATTGGGAAGGGCATGGAGAAGGATCTTTTTAATTGTAACATCATGAGGAGGGAAATAATGAAGTGATATATTGAGCTCAATAGTTTATGGGTGTAGAATACACTAGGTTCTTACAAAATTTGGTGATTGAAGATGTACTAGATGTTCCTACCCCCTTTGAACTTGTGGTGCAAGCTCATGTGTTAGATTCCCCACTTGAAGAAAAAATAAGAGTGATAATTGATCCTATTATCAATATAGATTTTACAATTTTCACAGACTTAGAGTATAATTTTATGATTTAATAGGTTATTCCTTACAAGGATTTGAGTGAGAATACCTCTAGATGATTTGGTTCCAACATGTCAAAATAAAACATGAGTGTAAGCATTCTAGCTTAGCTAATGTTAGCTATGCAAACTAGGCAACAACATACAAGAAGTGTTTTGACACCATAGGTAAGTAGTATAATACCATTCACATCAATGTTGTCAGTAGTAATAATAGGGTCAGTGCTTACTATAATGGCTAGAGGCATGGAGGACCACCACCTAGAAAAACACTAGGGGATAAGTGCCCCATATGTTAGTTGCACCCCCATAGCAAATTTATTATGAGATGGCCATACACTTTCCAGAGTACCACAGTGTGGAGAATGTCATAGAGCATGTGTTAAAGTGTGAACTAAAATGGTGTGATTGGGGCATAGCCCAATTAGAGCAAAAGGCAACCTAGTTCATGATAACTCTACTTGATCATACACATATTGGTATAGGAAATTTGACCCTAACTAGGATATGGTAGATTATGACACCTTAAAGGAGGCATTCCTAAAGGAATTTGACATATCAGAGTTTAAAAATTAGAGCATTGCAACACTTAAGAATATTACCCAAGGAATTTTAAAGAGCATGTGCTTATATGATGTTAGGTTCAAAACTCTTCTTTTCAAGATCCCTTATGACATCTACCCATCCTAGCATTCATAATAATTCATTGGATAGTTTCTAATACAATTTATAAGAGTGCTTTACATGAAGACATTCACAGACCCTTATGAAGCACTTGAAACTACACTAAGAGCCAAACCATTTAGAAACATTGATATTGGGATCATCCCATTCATAGAGACACAAATTATATTTATGGCCTCCCAAATCCAAAATATTACCTCTAATTGATCACAATACACTTGAAGCAGATTGTGGTGTATTGACTATAAATTAGAAGGCCATAATAGAAATAACTACCCTTTAAGTAATATGCACACATTACTTCTAAGCTATGAAGTCTATAGATAGGTGCATGATGTTCACAACTATTTACTATTACAACATGCCAGATAGGTTAACATAACCATTTATTATCGATTATGTGATGCCTACACCTATACAATAGTTTATTATAAGGTGATTGATGAGATGCATGAGAACATGGACAGAGGAACAAGGTAGACCACTATAGTAGTTAGAGGGCAAGATAACTAAGGAAATGAAGGTTATGGTTAACAAAATGTAAGATTTAAGATGCAATGAGGTGCTAGAGGGAGAGGTGGAGAATGCGGTGGTAGAATGTTCCCACCCCACTCATGTTACATGTATAGATCAATAGAGCACTGTCATCATGACTACCTGACACATCCAACATGTGGGTATTGTCAAGGGGCCCCTAAGGTCAAAGAATGACCCAAATTTCATAATAAGTTAAACCAAGGAAAGATTGGTATAGAAAAGGGCACATAGATGATCAGGCATGAGCTAAAAGTGGAGAAGTGGAGTCTAAAATGCAACCCAACTACATAAAGATAGTCAAAGTGTAGGTAATTACTTGGATTAAATTCACCACTTAACCACTAGTTACACCAAAATTTAAGTTTCACTTACAATATGGGGAAAGACATGCACTATGTGCATAATGTGGCCTAAACCGAAAGATGTGTATTACCTAGACACTATGTGCTAAAAATATGTTTTACAGTAGGCCATGAGCATCATTTAAAACCTATAAGGAGATCTCTAGTTAGCATGAGATTTATAAGCGTAGGTTGTTACCTCCCATAAAAATAAATATTTTTAGGAGGTTGAGATACAAGAGCTAATAGAGATCTTGTGCCTCCTAAAAATATAAGGAATACTACCCCTATTGAAGAAATTACTCTTGGAACATGTAGGGAAAAATCCAATTGAAGTCATTATGCCACACATGGAAAGGGTGGGTGAAGTCAAGCATACACAAAATATGGAGATCGATCAAGAAATCCTTATTAATGCCACCATTGATGGATGGTTTGTATGTGAGATCCTTATGGACACATGTTTCAAGGTTAATATATTGACCAAGAATGCATAAGAGAATATGGGTAAGCCATCCTTGAGGCCTTCCCCTCATGTGATTTTCATGGCCAATTAGACTTGAATGTAGCTAATCAAAATTATGAAGAGTGTAATTGTAGACATCATGGGTGCCAAATTTTGCATTAAATTCAAGGTGACCAAGTTAGTTAAACAAGATAATTATCTATTACTTTTGGGAAGGCTATGGTGCTATGATAATAAAATAGACATGCACTTTGAGAGGTGATATATGACCTTTAAAAATGGTAAGGAGAGGGTGGTTATCTCCCTTTTAAGTGACCAAGGACCCCCTATGTAGAGAGTGTTGACATTGAGGATGAGATCAACCACATATATAACATCACGGCACAAGGTGTTAAGACTCTCAACCCCAATGATCAAAGAGTAATTTCTTGGGAAGATGGAAAATCAACCTTAGACACCATTGATGTTGCTTGCAATTGATGGGTTGAGGAAAATTATGATACCATTGATCAAAAGTACTACTTAGTGCAAGTAAAGGTGCCAAAACTAGTAAAGATGGGTTAGGTCTAGATTGATCACACTACAAAAATATGGGTCCCTTATGCCACAAAGAAGGGAAAGAGAGTGTTTCACCTAAGTATAGGTAAACTTTTGGTGCTCCCAATATATAGGGGTAGAAATCCTATGGAATATTATGTTCATCACCTCAATTCATGCATCCCAAAAGAAGTAAACAAAATGGTTGCACTAGTGTATATATTAAGGAGCATTGTTACTCATTGGTGGGCAGTACAAAGGTATAGCTTACCAACTTGGAAATATGTGAAACCAACCATCTACACTAGATTTGGGAGAAGCAATAAGGACCTAGACATCTCTACCTACTTTGGTAACTCAGATCCTATAGTGCATATGCACTTATACAAATAAACATGGACTATATGTGGTGAGAATGCCCAAAGTAACCTATGGGCACATGCTTTATATAGGACCTTGAATATGTGGGCATGAGCTTGGTAAATTATTAATGAGATGCACTCTAAGATATCGAATTGGGATGACCTTCTCCTTTTCTTCATAAAACCTAGAATTAATTGAGCCACTATAAGTAATTTGAAGGATAGTATTTGAGGAAACTACAATCTTGGAAGACCACCTAAAAGACATATCTGATGAAAAGAGGTTGGCACTCCCAACATTATTCAAATATCAAACCCTTAATAGTGACTTCACTAATGAGGATGATGAAACATGAAAGGTGTGTGATTGAATAAACCTGACAAGCAAAAGAAGCTTGTGCACCAAGTGGATGATAGCACTCTAGAGGAAGAGGACCCTACCTACCTTCACATAGAAACAACTAAAGGCAATAGGAAAGATGAGGAGTTACATCAAGAGAAGAATGAGGCCTACTGTGTGCCACTAAAAATTACCAAGGTAGACATTATCTCAGAAGGGGAACCAAAGATGGCTACTTTAGGTGCATATTGGTCTGACATGAAGTTGGCATAAATTTTAGATCTCATAAAGTAATTCCAAGACTTATTACCCTATAATTATTGAGATATAAAGGGCACCCACCCATCCCATGGGAAGATGAGCATAAATCTAGTCAATGGTGTAAGACCCGTCAAGAAATGCCCTTTCAGAATGAATACCAATATTCATGCCAAGGTCAAAAAGGAGATTGATGGAATGCTAGCTGTAGGAATCATTTACCCTATGAAATAATATGAATGGGTGAGCCCCATGGTTATTAGCATTAATAAGGATATGTGCATCCATATTTTCATTTATTATAGATTTTTGAACACCACCTTCATCACTGCCCCTTTCCTAACTCTATTCACTGATGAAGTCTTGGATGGCATCATAGGCTATGAAATATACACTTTCAATGATGGGTTATTAAGATAAAATCAAGTCTAGATTGAAGAGGAGGATAAGATTAAAATTACATTTATAATACAATGGGTTTATTTCTCATATAATGTGATGCCCTTTGGACTCAAGAATGCACCATTCATGTTATTTATAGAGGTGATCACCGCATTTAAGGACTTCCTTCACAAGTTCCTCCAAGTGTATTTAGATGATTAGACTATGTATGGGCTAGTGAATGACCATTATGACAACTTGCACCTCATGTTTGAGGTGTGTGTGTGTGTGTGTGTGTGTGTGTGTGTGTGTGTGTGTGTGTGTGTGTGTGTGTGTGTGTGTGTGTGTGTGTGTGTGTGTATCCTTCCTTGAGCCTTAAAATTGCATCTTTGCAACACCATTTGGCACCTTAATTGGGCACATCATCTGTAAAGATGGTCTGGTCAT
Source organism: Torreya grandis (assembly GCA_037957365.1). NCBI lineage: Eukaryota > Viridiplantae > Streptophyta > Pinopsida > Cupressales > Taxaceae > Torreya > Torreya grandis. The sequence goes on along the minus strand of JARHVA010003423.1, from coordinate 171,919 downwards.
CAACTTCGTGAAGATTAAAATTATCCTACAAATCTAGACCCCATCAATGTAGAAAGAGGTTTGCACCTTTCTTGGCCATTGAAACTACTATAGAAAATTCATAAGGAGCTATGAAAATATTATGGCATCATTATAAGATCTCTTGTGCAAGGATGGCCTATTCTATTTGGGTATAGTGTAAGAAGATTCTTTTGAAACTCTAAAGCTCAAAGTAACTAACACACTGATATTACAATTTCTCAACTAGATGAATCCATTCTATATCCACATCAGTACATCTAGAGCTATAATTGGAACCATTATGGCACAAACAAGTGATGGAAAAATGGATCATCCCATTTATTTTTCAACTAGGTAGAGCAAAAAGTATATGAAAACTGAGTGTGAGGCACTTACCATGGTCTACACCTTGTATAAGTTTAGGTAATACTTATTGGTGAACCCATTTAACTTGATTGTCATAAATCTTGGAAAATAGAACTTGGGCTAATACCATTTGTCCCACATCAATTTTTGAGATGTGATAAGGCCTATTAAGGATGATATATCTGGTGTGTAACTCTATATAATTTAGCACATCCCCAAAGACTTGGTGATAATCACCACATTATTGACATCTGGGTCTATGCCCCAGACTATGATAACTAAAGAAAAGAAGTAGTTCATAGTTTGTTCCACCCCATTTCAGCTCATTGGTGGGGAACTATACAAATTTAGCCACAATGAGGTCTTATGCTAATGTGTCCTCAGACATGAATGGGACTCAATCTTGTAAGAGGTGCATGAGGGAATTGTAGATAGCCATTACACTAGGGATGATATAGTGCAAAAGGTGTTACAATCAATCTTATGGTGTCTAGGTCTATTCTGATATGTAAAAGAGTGTGCCAAGGCATGTGACATTTGCTAGTGCACAGAATGACCAAACCACCAAGATGATATTCTACCCATTTCTATTCTTTCCTAAGTGACATTTTAAAAATGGGCCATTAAATTTATTGGGTAAATTAATTCCACTACAAGGAGCATAGGTGTGTGCTACATTATGGTGTCCATAGGCTATTTCACCAAGTGGGTCGAGGTAGTGCTAACCAAAGACTGCATAGTCACCATAACTACAAGGTTTATATAGGAGAACATCATTAATCTCTATGGGTTCCCACTTAGTCTGAATAGTAACATAGGCATGCACTTCATCAATGAAATTGTGCATATCTTGTTGACTGAATACATGGTGGCACACCATAGGAAAACACCTTATCATCCCCAAGCAAATGGCACATCTAAGGCATCCAATAATATATTAAGAATGTGCCTAACAAAGATATGCAATGTTGGTTACAAATATTGGGATGATCAAGTATCATCAATATTATGGGCCTATTGCACTACCTAAAAGTGCTTGAATAAGGCTACACCATTCCAACTAGTTTTTAGACTAGAGGCCATTTTACCAATGGAGTTCACAGTGCCCTCATTACACATTATGCATATTATTAATTTGGATGACCAAGAATCTTTAAACACCTGGTTTGAAGACATGGAGTGCTTGGATGAGATGTGTGCCTAAGCAAGATGGATCCAATAGATAGAAAAATGCATGCCTGAAGTTGTGTCATGACAAGCATATTAAGTACAAGGTACTTATTTAAGGAGTATGGTCTTAATATATTAGTCCAAGTACCTCAAGCACTCAAGGAAGCTATATATTAGGTGGATGAACCCTTATGTCATCTAAAAAATATTAGAGATTGGTGCATGCAAGTTGTGTAGGTTGATGGGTGAAATGCTCCTTGGGAATTTTAATTAAAACCAATTTAATCCTTAGAGACAATAGAGTGGTGCTTACACCATTAGACACTGACTTCTTGATTATAAGTTAGTTGTGTTGTGCTGACTAAAATAAATTTTGGTACAAGCCAAACATTTCCTTATGTTTTGTGTTGTTGTTTGTGATGACTAAATAATAAAGGAGTTTTAAGCCCTCATGAGAACTCTTATGGTTATTCCATGCATAAATCTATTAGGGTGTGTATATAATGGGTGCTTTCTAAACACCTGAGGCTAGACATATAAGTTTTGGGCACATTGATTTTTCCAAACTTTGAAAAAAATGTATCAAGTGTGAAAAAAATGTAGCAAGTGTCAAAGGGAGGTGCAAAAGATGATAAGTGTGTAAGAGATAAATATAATGCACATAAGACGTTCATGTGTAAGAGATCAAAATAAGAGAATGAAGCACTAAAAGACTAGAACAAGAATTTGTATGGGGTAGGGTAGGCCAAAGAAACAAATGAAAGTGTGCTTAAAAGGAAGCACAATAGGAAGAGAAGATGGAATCAAGGAGGATAAATGGCATGGATATGAAGTGTTGCACCCAAGTTTCCATAATAAGGGTGAAAGTCACACCAAAATGAATGAAGCGTAGGAGGAAAATCATCAATATAATTAGCACCCACCCAATGGTTGATAATAAGTGACAATTTGAATCACCTATCACTTCACCAAATAAGTTATTAAGAGAATTTAATGATTGTGATGGCAGAGGCACAAATATCCATAATAAATGTGAACATGACAATGGGTTTTATTGAATTTTGTGGGTTTGGTAGATTTAAATAAATCTTTGTGCCACCACACCATTAATCACTATCCATTAATGGGGTAGCTGAAGTTAAGGTATAAAGTGGTAGATGGTACACTAGACTAGGTTAAAAACCTTAAGATAATTGGAAACCAAATGTAGAGTAGAAATAGAGTTCAACTAGAGCTGAATGAGAAAATTCTACCAAATGAAAACATGAGCACCCATAGCCACCAAATGAGAATGATTAAATAGGGAGAGATATTGTGTTCTATTTGAGATTTGAATAGAGGCATGTGGAAAAAGAATTGTGAGAGAATAGAACATAAGGAATCCTAAATAATACCAAGTCTACCATTAATAATAAACAAAGCTCAAGATCCAAAGTTACAGTCACAGACCCTAAAACTATGAGGAAGTGTGAAGAAAAATTATAGGTTTCAGCAAGATCAATAGACTACACTTCAATACTATCTAGTTTAGAATGGGAAAGAAAAAAATAAGTTATGGTCTGCTATAAGCACAAAAAGATGCAAAGATGACATATAAGGTAGAATAAATAGCCACTATGAAGAAAAAGGTGCATCTAGTTCAAGGTGTTAGTGTTGTGGTTTAGACCTAGAAGAAATTGCAAAGCTTTCATATAGATAAATGTATTTTCCCCCTAAAGTCATAATGGGGGAGACTTGGGTATCTTTGAGACATGCCTATAGGTTGAAGGAATACAACCATTGCACATTTATAAATGCATAAGAGCTCAACCAAGACTAGATGGTTGACACAAGAGAGAAGATGAAGGTGAGTGTAGTGATAATTGATATCTCTATTCGAGATAGACTTGTGAGCACTAACATAACCCATTTATATGAGTTTCTAACTTTTGGCAAGCTAAATGAATTAGTGTAATTCCTCCTTTCATGCATTCATGGGGATTACTTCTACTTCATAAGGAGGTGCATGTAGATATTAGTGTACCTCATCAAAAGGATCATATGACTCCTAGGCACGAGGATGGATATCTACCAGATGATGGAGGATGATGTAGAGGTAGAGAAGGTTATGAAATTGATGGGTTACTACAAGGTAAGGATTGCATTCTTAATAAAAGACATAAAGGACCTTGGCATGATGGCCACAACATACCTCATGAGCTATAAACTATGACCTAGTGGATAGTGGATAGACATCATCAAGACCTACTTGTGCATCACCCATCATATGATGCAAGGGGTCAAGTTCAATATTGTAAAATTTGTTGTTGAGGAGATGGTGAATAATGCACTATAGTTCTATAAGGTGTGACAGATCTTCAGGTGGGGGTTCATGCTAATATTGATAGTGATGGAAGATATCAGTTGATGAAGACAATATTTAGGTCTTCTTAGTGCAACAATATCCCATGGAATTGAAACACTAAGACTTCACCTTCCCACCCTCTTTATCCCAAAAATATAAGACACAGGTGCTAAGGTGGTGCACTCAATACATAGAGGCATTTGAGATTGACTAGTACATCCTATAAGAGCTCCCCCAACATATGTTTGGAATGGCAACCTTTACCATCATGTAACACTTCTATGTAGTGTGATTGGTGATCAAAGATGGGAAAATATTTGGCTATCCTAAACTACCTTATGTATATTTTGAAAAATATTTCATAGTGGTGCTAAGGAGGATTCCCAATGTACAATAATTGGATATCCTGATGAAGGGTATGGATGGAGAAAGTAGGTTAAGGTGTCAATATGTGTACTTAGGAGAGAAAGCCCTAAAGTATGAGGAGGATGACTCTGAATGCATCGACATCTATCCCCTCTAAATAGAAGTTATAAATGGGTACATCTTCATATTTTATTACGAGATGAAGCCACAGAAGAAGGGCACATACCTTGAAAAATATGGTGATCACCCCCTCCAAATTTGTGATGAAGGGAAACCAACACCAATAACACAGAAGAAGTCTCCCCAAAATAAGTGGGGAGAGACACTTGAGGAATTTTAGGAGTACATTATATTCAAGGTCACCTCTATCAAGTAAGTAATACCTCTAGCTTCAAATAATCATGTAACCTTTGTGCCTAAGACTCTTCCTCCAATAAGAATAAAAAGTCTAAGGGACCTGTTTTACTTCCTACAATAACTCTACTAACAATGGACGTAGAAAAATCCCTTACACATGGAAAGGATGAATAGATGAAGGAAGAATAAGGAACAAAAAACTTACATTATGTAAGAAGAAGAGGGAGAGGATCCCAACACTAAGGATGTTTAGAAGGCCCTTTGAGGCAACACTACCACCATGACTGAAGAAGCAAAGAAGTCAGCCAGTGCCTCATCTAGAGAACACTCCACATATCCTCTAAAAATATAAAATGAGGAAGAAATAGAGATGGTGCTAGCTCTGGAGAAGAGGAGGAAGGCTTGGAAGGAAAAAGGCATGACTAAGGTAGCTATTGAGAAGGTTGAGGTTGAAGAAGAGAAAGCCATGAGAAAGAAGAATATGAAGAAGATTCCCACAATAAAAAAGTAAACTCTTGAGGAAGTCAAGAAGGTTCCTAATACACCTAACATAAAAGTATATGAAGTTCCACAATAGGCATGACCAAGCAATAAAGGGTTGCCTAAAGAAAAAGAAGGTGATATTAGTAACTTGAAAAAGAAAATGGAAAGTGTCAAGGAACCATATAAATAACAATAATAAGGAGAAGCTATTATTGAGGAATTACACCTAAAGGTTAGCACTAAGAAACCTTAGAAAGAGGAAGTGGATAAAGAGGAAAAGTTTGAATAATAACCCCTTTTAAAACAAGAAGATGAGTCCATAGAGGAAATTTCCAAAGAAAGCATTGGCACCAATGAGAAGGAAGAAGATAAAATGGAGATGGCCATCACCAAGGAAGAAGGTGTGCAGTTGAGCATTAGAGAAAAAGTGCAAAATGGGTATATGGATGAAGATATATATATGTTTGACTTCATAACCCTCGAAGTTTCCACAACTAGGATATGCAAACAACTTATGTTTGTGTTTGACAACTACATGGATGAGCCTCACTTTGAGGCACCTCAGAAGGCCATATTAGGCATAGATAAACTTGAGGAAGGGCATGACTCACTCATCATAAACCCCTACACCATGAACCCAGTTATGTCTATAAACATGCTTATCTAAATAGCTATAGAAGTCATGCACAAGAATATCAATACTTATGGTAGAAGAAATAAATGGAAGAAACTTTGTAAGGATGCCAAAGATGAAGTGCAGGCCATGAAATTCAAACTATAATAGATATATGATCACATAGAGATGGTCAAACCATACATCCTAATTGGCATTGATACATCAGACCTCTATGAGGTTGATAAAATCTATGTGCTAGTGGAGCAGATGATCCCAAGGATGAAATTGGAGATGGTAAAAGAAGAAGAATAATAAGAAGATAAATACACCATGTTATAAAAAGAGATAACTACTAAGCTCGAAGAGGTAGAGGACATCTTCATGACACTTCAAGAGGGCACATATATAGTTGATGACATATTCAAAAAAAATTTCAAACCAAGTGTTAGTAATAGACATGAACCTAAAGTAGGCAAAAGGGGAAAAGGAGGAGTTGATGATGTAGGTGTATTATATGATTGGGTCAGAGCATGCATAGATAATGGTTAAGGTCAATGCACTAAGCACATAAATAAAAGATGAAGAATAGAAAATAGAAGCATTCTTTCATGCCTTATAAACAAAAGCCTATGAACAAGGAGAAATATGTTGAGCATTTTATTGAGATTCATTGATTGTCATTAATGTCAAGGGATCTTAGTACATAATGCATTAATGACAACGTGATAGGTCCCAAGTGGATTTAAGAGTTCATATCTTATGTATAGGTCTTTGGGATGATAAAGAATGTTATTGATATTTTAAACATGTTGTAAAGGTTGTATGAGGTGTTATTAGTGCTTGGAGTGCTTGTGGAAGTAAAATCAATTCATTAGAGCAATCATATGAATGTCTAGGTTCTCCTAGTCATCTTGGCAAATCAGGCTGAGTGAGCAAATTTATGATGTTAGCATTTACATGTATGGAAATATTAGGAGTTAGTCAAATGGGTATGAACAATTTTGTACCAAGATATTATAGTAAAATTTTTTGGTCATGAGTTTGTGTGTATCAAAAGATATCAAGGTGAAAAGATATCCTTCTAAGTAGACTGTATTTTTTCCCATACTTAGCCAAAATTACGCTATCAAGTGACCTTTATATAGGGCTACCAAGTTTCAAAATATAGCTCAATCAGATAAATAATTTAGATAAATGATCAAAAACATGTGGGTGATTATGAATATAGAGATATAATGGTGAGCATGAGGTCAATAAGTCAAAATATTATAAGATTTCACGTGGTACTGCCAAGTGGCATAAGCGTATCTAGAGACTGACAATAGGGTACATAAAACCTTAAAAGCACATATCAAAGAATCAATGGCCAGTGATTGAAGGTAAAGACTAGGATACTCCTAATGAGATCAAATAAGAAAATTTTATAAAGTTTCTTGGGGGCACAAGATGAAGACACGTGTTTGAAGCTTTTGCATTACATAGTGACCATTGGAATTCAAATTAACAAAGGAGAACTGATCTATATTATTTGAGCCATAACTTTTGATGTATGATGAATTTTTCGATTTAGTAAAAATTAAAGTCATAAATTTATCCAAGATACATATAGTGAAATTATTTATAAAGTTTGACTATTTGTATAGTTGTATTTTTTGAGCTTCAAACTTGACTATGTGTTTGACCATCTTCTGTAAGTGACCTAAGAAGGATGTTTGTATTTGTATTGATGGTGTTTGGATGTTTCAAGGTGAATTAATTATTGGATAATGTTTTTGAATCTACGAGAATAATCTTTTTATATTTTTGAGGTTTAACTAATCCATATTCAATATGAAAAAATACCTATAAGTTGACTATTTATTCTTTCATGGTATTCTAGTGTACAAGACTAATGTTTGAATAGATTGTGCATATATAGATGAGTGTAGTGATGGGTGTAATCACTTTAAGTTATCATAGGGGTAATTTTTAATAGACATATGCATTTTTAAATGGTATTTTGTTCCTAATTTTCTTGGTGAAGTGCTTAAGAGGTGAATAGGTCTCTATGAGATCTATAAGGGCTACTAAGGCCTATTTGAAAGGTGTAGCTACTTAACGATAATGAATGGATGATATGACAAACATATGAGGGTGGTATTAAGATATGTATTAGTGTGATATAATCCTTAAGGTTTAAGTCTTATTTCTGACCAAGAAGATGATATTCATGAAGGCTCTATAAAGAGTGAAATCAAAGGTGATGGTTTCTAGATTTTTGAATGTAGCAAATAAAGATAGAGTAAAAAGGTGAATTAATAGGAGATATCATACCTAATGGATGGATTGAAGAGTATATAAGGTTTAATATTGTGTTTATGACATTTAGGTTATAATTATAATGTCATAATAGCGTACTTAAGGATTAAATATTAAGAATGAACAAAGAGATCTAGGTTGATCGAAGAGGGTATTTTGATGCATTTCTTATGTGTGAAAGTTTGAGATAAGTGTAAAGGGTTGTAAGAGAGATGTTATACATTATTTATCCATTATATTGAAATTAAATTAGAGTTTTAGAGATATTAATTTCATATATGTTATATGGATGCTCAACATCTAGAACAAGTTAGTGCTTGTTCATGATTAGGGGTGGGTGTTCCTTGTGATGTGGATGCTTCACTAAAAGGTCTCATGTTTTTAATCATTTTATAGGACAATTATTACATGTTTTTTTAGTCTTGAGATTGGGTTTTATTACCCATGAGGGTTTCTCATATAATTCATGTATTATGTGATTGATCTTGTATCATCTCACTCATTCATTATTATGAATGATTTGTATGTTTTATGAATGCTTGTGGTGATTAATTAATTGTTTAAAAGGATTTTAATTTAATTTTGGATTATCTTACATCATTGATTCAACCCCCCCTCTCAATGATTATACCTCTAACACAATCCTAGATGGAGGAGTGACAAAAGCTAAGGCAAGTCTAGAGGACTTTAAGAAGGAATTAGAGCATATAGATGTGCTCATGTTTAGCACCACCTCAATGAAAATAGAAAGTTCCATTGATGATATAAATTTCACTATCAATGGATTTTAAGACTTTAGTACCAAGCTTAAGGGGAGCATGCCTGAATTCTATGTGCTAAAAGCTTTGATAGACTAGTCTAAGGGTGGACTAGAAATTTTGTATGGGGTAATATTGGGTTCCTATTTTTGTTAGTATGGGATCCATGCTAGAAATATAGACACCTCTATGAAAGGAAATCACTTGGGTGATGATTAATATTTTAGCATCTTGGCACTAGCTAGAGGAACCAATGCAGATCTTATGCTAGCTGGTAGGTGATTAACTGACACTTAGATCTTTAGGGCATCTTCTAGGAGTGGTACCATGTGGTGACAATAGTGAAAATGGAAAAGGGTAATTGGGACAAAAAAATTACCAACAAATGATCCATCTTAGCACCTAACTTGCACTATCCACCCTAGAAAGAAAATGCTCCTATGTGTTATAAAGCAAGCTCAAACCAGTAAAGTAGAAAGGCAAATGGGATGAAACAAAGATCTAAAACTTTGAAGATATAAATACTCCACATACATTATATCTACCATTAGTTTTAGGGATAGATAGAATGTCGTGAAGGATTTGTTTGTATATGCCCAAGCTCATCTATGAGCCTCTAGGTAGTTAAGTAGTTTTAGCTAGGTATATGCTTTGTTTTATATGTTATGAACTCTATTTTATTACCTTTTATTAATGACAATGGTGATTATTATCAATGGTTCTCTATTTGATTTACGTGTTATTTGAATTTTTATTGAAATACATGATGGTCATAATGTTATAATTTGAATACATTTATGTTAAGCATGTTGTGTGTAAGCTTCTTGTTTAGGTTATTAATGGCATCCCTATGTTAATTGATGATGCCATCATACTCTATTGAAATAACTTAAGTATAAAGAGAGTCATTCACCCAAGATTTTATACTCATGCTAAGAAGCGCTAGCCTAAGCATAAACACTTGAAATAAAACATTCCCTTGACCCATCTAGTGCCTATATGACATTAGACTTAGTTAATAAAGGATTATGGCCTTATGACCATAACTAGTTACCCAAATGGGCTTGTACCTATAGACCATTAGGCTTAGCCTAGACAAATCTTGCACCAATGAATATACTAAATCCTATGTTGAAATGATCAATTCCTATAAGTGATGTCTTAATCCATGGCATAACTAGCCAAATCTGGGCTTTGGATCATGTTAGAACTTAGATACTTTAGTTTGAACTAATAACTAGACTAATCATTCCAAGTACCATCATTAAGATCAATTCATTATTAAAAAAAGTCTTATAAATGTAGAATTAGGCTCAAACATCAAATATTAGTCATGTTGTGTTTGTGATTTGATTCCTTAACTAATTACCATTGGATTTAGATAACAACTTTTATATTTCATGATCTTAACTATTAACATTGACCCATAACATATTTAGATGTTCATTAATAATCATGTTTTATGAAAAGGAAATATTAGGAATTGCTCTTTTTCTAGCCATGAATCTATATCCCCAACATAAATACCTTTGGCTCCACCCTAGGCCTTACTCCACTGCCATCCAAGTGTCCATAGCTGTAGTGGAGGTTACCCAAATCACCTTTGTTCAGAAAGATTTCAAATTTTCAATAGAGATCTTATTTTTTTAATTTTTCAAGCATATATAACTTTATAATAAAGGTTAGGAACCATAATTAGCCAAGTTTTGGGATTGTGTCAAATGTTTAATCATCAGGCAATCATCCTTGGTCCTAAACTTCATCTCATCCAATAATTTTCTTTATGTGATAAAATGACTTTGTCCCAATAATTCAAACATTCACCCAACATGTGAAATCTTTATTAGAACCAAATTTATATCATAATAAGGCTTAAAATTTTAAGGAACAAATAATCTAGATGTCAATTCTTATGTTTCTCCAAATTATAACATCAAGATCACATTTTGATAATCCATGATCAACCATTGGTTAAGATTCAAACCTGCATTTCTAATTTGTTGACCTTTGAACAACTATATGCATTAGAGATTGAGGACTATCTTAAAAAAATTATTGAAATTAGGGAATAAAACAAAAAAATCAAACACACAACAATCAAAACACATATTTACAAGCATAATTTATAAAGAAGGAACAAGAAAGAAACTAATCTAAGCCTACCTACACTAACTTAACTAGTCTTACAAATTAATCCATGTAGACTTCAAGTGGTATAGTAGAGAATAAATTCTTGAGGTATTGACCATTCATTATCAAATTAAACTATGTTCCCTATAAGTCCTTGAGCTTGAAGGTGTTATCTCCTAGTGTCTCAGCAACCTGATAGGGACCAATCCATAAGGGAGTGAATTTCCCATGTTTTCCCTTAGGTTCAGATGCTTTCTCCCAAAGGAGAACTAGGTCTCCATTCCTAAACACCTTAATCTTAGAGTTTTTTACAAACCATTTCTTAATTGTGGTTTGATTTCTACTAAAATTGGAAAAATCTTCTTCTCTTGCATCTTCCATTTGAATAGTGTCAAGAAACCTAGAATTTGCAAATTCTTGATCTTCTTCCATGTACTCTTGCATGAATTTATAGGTTTTAAGTTTGAAAGTAATTGTAAATATAGGTTACTAACCATATACAAGATGAAATGATGATGCTTTCAAAGCTTGATTGAAGTTGGTTATATCTACCCAAAGAGCATACTTGAGCAATTTATGCCATGTTCTTGGTTTATCAGCATCAGACTTTCTCATAGCTTTCATCAAATTTTTATTAGTTAACTAAAAGACTCCATTACCTTGAGGGTAATTATTTAATGAAAACTTGAGAACAATGTTTTTATCATATGTCCACTCATTCATCTCAATGGATATGAAGGTATATCAATTATCATAAACTAGAGATACTAGTGTTCTAAATCTAGTACATATGTTCTCCTCCAAGAATTTAATCACATCTTCAGTCTTACATTGCATGGTTTCTGCTACTTCTATCCATTTTGTGTAGTATTCAGTAGTAGTGAGAACATACTTATGTCTTTATGAATAATTGGGGTTGATGACGCCCACAAAATCTAATCCCCATTGAGAAAAAGGTTTGTCAATCATAATTGTCTTCAATGGCGTGGCTGATTTTAGCTCTTTAGTGATGCATATCTAACACTGATGACATTATCTCACATGTTTGTGATCATATTTGAAGATTGTAGGCAAATAATAACTATCCCTAAGTATGTTATGAGTTTGTGTCTTTCCATCAGGGTGTTCACTTTCAAGCTCTTCATGGAAATTACTAAGGATCTCAGCTATTTCCCCTTTAGAAACACATCTCAGGTATATTGCTTCATAATTCTTCCTAAAAATCACTCCATATTTGATTAATAAATGTGTTTCCTTGAGCCTTAAAGTGCTCCTTTTCTCCCTACTCAACCCTACAAGGCAATAACCATTGATTAGTAAATGAATAATTGAATCATACCAATCATTAGGTTGAAAACTTTGTTGTTCCACCTGCATGACACTTAATTTAGAATTGGTGTTAGCAATTAATTTTATCAATCCTTGGCACCTTACCAACTTGGTAGATTTGATTTAAAGATCATATTCTTAGAGTATGGACATCCATTTACCCCTTTTTTATCTAAGTTCACATTGATCAAGCATAATCTTGGTAATAGGATCAGGCAATATTGCATGTACTTTATTCCTAAGACTATAGTGTCTAAATTTCTTAATTGGCTTAACCAAAGCACATGCTTACTTGTCAATTAGAGAATAGTCTAACTTAACATTTTTAAAATTAGTTATCATAAAAGTAATAATATGATCACAACCATCTATTTTTTAGTTAAAATAATAGCTATTGTATGATCAGAAACAAAAGAATAAAGATAAAAGTCTTTTTAAAAAGTAGGACTTATCAACACCGGTGCCTACACTATTACTTCTTTTATGTCTTTGAAGGCTATTTTTGTCTCTTCATTCTAGGTGAACTTGGCATCTTTCTTCAACATGCCATTTAATGGTCTCAAATTTTTAACAAAACCAAAAATGAACTTTCTAACAAAATTGATTCTCCCAAATAAATATTTCAATTATTTTTTGCTATTAGTGGGTTATATCTTGGATATGGCATCCACTCTATCAGGGTCTATATAAATCCCCTTTTTGGTTATCACATGTCTTAATAATTTTACCTCAGTAATACAAAAAATGCTTTTCTTGGGATTGAGAGAAATTTCATACCTCTTACATTATTCAAATACCTATTGTAAGTGTATGATATCTTCCTTATTTTTTGAAAACATAGTTATATCATCCATATAAATGATAATGCAATTACCTATGAGACCTTAGAAAACATGGTCCATATCTATTTGGAAGGTTTCATCTGCATTTATTAGTCCAAATGGCATCCTATTGTAGGCAAAAGTGTCCCACTTAGTAATGAAGGAAATATTTAATCTATCTTAATTTTTCATAAGCACTTGGTTATAACGTGAAAAACCATCAAGAAAAGACATCATAGTAGAACAACTAACAATTTGAATAACTTGGTCAAGGGAAGGTAAAGGATAATTATCCTATTCATATCCATAAAGTCTATGCATAGTCTAATTTACCCATTCTTCTTCCTGACTAGTACTAATTTATCTACCCAAGTGGAGTGTCTAATGGGAAAAACTATTTTTACATCCAATAGCTTCTTGACCTCTTTGTATATTAAAGGTTCTAAGACAGGGTTAACTAGTCTTTGCTTTTGTCTAAAAGGATTACAAGCTTATTTTAATGAGATGGTATGGGTAATAACTCTAAGATCAAATATATTTAATTATTCATAGGACCATGCTATAACATCTTTATACTTGGTCATAAACTCTTTAACTTTTCTCAATTCTTCATTAGTGCAAGTTGTACCAATATTAACTAGTTAGGGTTGACCTTGAGTTCCCAGGTAAACTTCATTGTAATATTTCCTATTCAATATGTAACTTTGATGGTTTCATCTATTTCAGTTGTGTCAAATAATATTTCTAAGGCAATCATGACTTTTTTAATTTTGTTTCACTTAGTTTCATAATCTTGTCATCAATACTATTTTCATCAAGATAATTTTCATTAACCTCATCAATGATGTGCGACTCATATACTCCTAAGTTATTAATGAAGTCTAGGATCTACTAATCATCATTGAATACTTCAAAATTATTTATATTATTAGGAATTGAGGGACATAGAACCAAATCAATATGAATGTTTCCTAGTTTAGAGTATTTATTAGGCATAAGATTGGATACTGCTAAGGATAGCTCATCAACAAGCTTGTTCTCCTCTCTAGGAATTGAGACAATATTTAAAGCATAAAATTAATTTATCAAGTCCCAAAATATAAACTTATATTTCTTAATATATGGAAATTTTCACTAGTACTTACTTCCGACTTGATTAACTACTAGTTCAAAGTCACCATATATTATAAATTTTTTGACCTTATGCTTGATGGTAAATTGTAATCCTAAGATTAAAGATTCATAATCTACCAAGTTATTAGTGCATGAAAATTAAAGTATTAAATAAGTATTAAATTCCTTCCCAATGGGATTAACTAGAAGAATTCCAACTCCAAAACTAAATTTACATCTAGCACCATCAAAATTTAATTTTCATATTCTAGGCAATATCATGAAGTTTTTTAGAGTCACATACCTTAGAAGTTCCAAGAGTGTAAAATCCTAACTTATAATTGACCATGTTAACCCTTTCATTTGTATCATTTCATTTAGTATTCATGTGTTTCATTTTAGGTTCTCTTTCAATTTGGATCTAATTTGTAAATCCCTTCCATAGAAGCCACATGTGTGAATAGTCAATGGACATATAACCATTCAAAGACTTTGTCCGATATTTGCTTAACAACATTCCATAAGCATCAAAAATATCCACCACTTGTATGTCTATAAATTGTTATATCCTTGGCTCAACAACAAGATGCATATGAACATTCAACAATTCTCTAATTACTTTCAACCTTGACTTGTCTAACTAAGTAACTACCCTATCAAACTTTATTAGAGTCAAACCAAGTTTCTCACAAATAACTTTAGGTATTATATTAGTAGAATCACCTAAATATAACAAACAAATATGCACATTCTTACCAAAATTCTTGACTACTATCAAGAGAAGAGGAACATCTACCTTATTCTTGTACATAACTATATTAAAATTTGCAGTCTTTGGTATCTTACTAGGCTTCTTGGAAAAAGATTCAAGTAACAAGTCTCTTTGATCATTAATTTGAGTCCACTCATGTAAAGTGATGTTAGCCTTAATCCTTTTCATGTCCTCAACTATATTATATCTTCTCTTAGTATAAGTACTAGATGTATCAACACTGTGCTTAGAGGTAATTCCCTTTGGAGGTTATGAATTATTGTCTATTCTAGGATGATGAGGAGTGTCAAAGTTATTTGGTGGAATTGAAGTTGTCATAGGTTGATTCTACTCTCTATTCTTTAGAAGATAGGTCTTCTTTAGGTAATGTTGAAAAACATGCACCTCCTCTAGAGTATCATCAGACTCATTCTCCTCTTGGAATGAAAAATCAAATGTTTCCACCATCAGGGTTGTATAAGTAGATTTAGATGACTTTGAATCATAAAATATACCTATAGTCTTGTATTTATTAGGTCCACCTTCATTTTTATCTAATTCATCCTAAAATAATTCAAAATTATTATAGAATTCAATACAATCCAACTCACCATGCTTTGAGTATTGTGAACCCTACAATATTCAATTATAGATACATCACAAATATTAATATCATGATTATTCTTGTTAGTAGATGACTCATTATTTTTATTTTTATTACCATTGAGAAACCTATTTTTAGGTCTATTCAACCTTTGATAAGATTAATTTCTATTGGAGTTCTCCCTAGTATTGACTACTTATTTCTACAACTGAAATAAGTTAGTGCTAGTTTTTGAACCATTTTGAGTATGGACTCATTTTCATTCTTTGGTGCCTCTGAGTTGTGAAATTGAATATTATTTTTATTTTTTATCACTAAATCTATTTGATCTTGTGGATGAAATCCATTTCTAGTGTTATTCAATAATCCTAGGTTTTGGCCAGGATGAGCATGACTTAAAAAGGTAATTAATCTAACATTGGTATTAGATTTAGAGTAGGCATGTTCTAATTTGCATTAGGAATGACATTCAGTGTAGGGAAATTAAGATTAACATTGGGAATGGCATATGCAAGTTAGCCTTGAGGTTGCATTTGTTCATTAATTTTTATAGATTTAGCATAGACTAAGGATAATGTGTTTATAACTCCAATAGACCTTTTAAGAAACATAAAAGTCATGGGATATAAATCATCCTTGTAAATCTCCAAGGCTAAAGCCTCATTAGGTTTATAAGGAGCTATGTTTATACTAAACATCTTCTGAAATATTGTATTAAAGTCTCTAATGGTCTCACTTGAATCTCTCTTTATAGTGGTGAATTGTTGATAAAGAATGTAAGGACTAATGATATTTCTAAATCGATCAATGAAAATTTGGTTAAAATCATTCCAACTCGTGATATAATTCTTAGGAAGGTTGAAAAACCAATCAGATGTTGCATCTTTAAAATTAAATATAAATAATATACATGCAACATCTTCATGAACTACATTCAATAAACTTAAATAATCTTTGAAAATTTTGATATGTTCTTTATCAGTGACAACACCATTGGGACTAAAATATGGTAAATATTTCTCAAGATTTCTAGGCAAGTCATGTACCTGACTAGGCACATTCATGAAATATCCACCTAAACAATCCATACCTTGATAAGGATTGAACATGGGATCACCAAGAATAGGTGAAGTAGGCTGAGATTTAGAAACCCTTCTCTTACCTTTGTTTGGTCTTGCTTTCCTATGAACTTCTAATGAAAGGAGAGATAATCTTGATTTAGATCATGACCTAGTCATGATTCTTGGTAGTTATAGCTTTTAAACCTTGAATTTTGTTTAGAATATGACTTAGAAACCGTATCTTGGCAAAGATGAATGATATTTATCTCAATTATTAATAATAATATTCTAATTCTTACCTATGAGTAGATTTTCACTTTTTAGATTCCTAAGTTAAGCAAGATTTGCACAAATTTATATAAATCTCTTTGAAGGAAAACTATCTTTAACCAAATTAGCTCAAAGATGTATCTAAACTTGAAAATATTAATTATCTTTACACATCTAAGTTCAAATAAACCTAAATTTTCAAAGAATCAATCAATTTTTGAACAAACTTTCCATCACTAATTTCAAAAGCAAAATATTTACAAAACTTAAGCTACCTTTGTAACTATTTACCATGAATCTTCAAAGAATAGTAATCTTCAGCTAAATGAGTCTAAAGATTGGTCTAAATCCATGAATATAAATTATCTTTACACAATTAAGCTAAAAACAACACTATGCAAAAAATTCATTGATCTTTGAACAAAATTCACTAAAATTAGAAAAGACACTACAAATTCATAGAGATTTAGCTAAAGGCCCTTCTTCTAGCACTAGTGGAATAGGCTCCTGTTCATGCCTAAAAATGTATCACAAGTGGTTCAGAGTGTTTAATAAATAATTATCATTTATGGATTCAAATAATCTATTTCATGAGTTATAGGTTGTGATATTCTTGATATGTTTAGTGGAATAACATCAGAGCAAATGAACTATTTCACAAAATTAATAATGCAACTATTTGGTTGTTGGGAGAAATCATGGCCTAATAGCAAACTTGTGAAAATGAGAGTGATTTAAACTAAGTGGAGTGAATTATGCTCAAAATATAAGATCTAGAATCTAAGCTAAAATGTATATTTATAATAAAAGCTAATCTAAAGTGAAATGATAAAAAAATAAGCAAAAGGAAGGGTAGGGAAGAGAATAAATATGTTGTTGATCTTCATTATAGAAATTATGACAAATTTCAAATTTCATCTAAATATGCACTTGAAACCAATATATAACATGAAATATCTAAAGCTCAAATCCTACCATACATCAAGCAAACATCTAAGGAAAGTGAAAATAATGCAAATAAGAATTAGCTTCAACTTAAATATTCACTCCTATTAGAAAATAACATTATCACATCTACAAGAATAAAAAAGAACATGAAATGAACCCAAGATCCTTCAATCAATCTAGCATTAGCATAAGTTAACAAATCTACATTTGAAGGTGCACATCTAGAATTCATAAGAACCATTCAAATCTAAAAATTGAGACTAGAGAAGTAAGAGACCAGCTATAATATCAATAACACAAAAAAAATGATATAATATTTTAAAAATTCTCTACTTGTATTAATTGCTCCAAATTTGCACCAAGTTTTCTTGCTCAAAACATCCTCTTTTTTATAATTGACAATACCCCTTTTATAGAAAGTTAAGGATGTATGTCAGTCAGTCATGTCAAATTATAATTATATAAGTGTCATGGATAGTTGTACCTTCTACAAATTTATAGGACTATGACATCTCCTAATGGACTAAACTATAGGTGTTGTTCTTTACAAGTTGCACATGCCTTTAAAAAAAATATTCTCTTTTAAAAATGCTATACATGTCAAGTTATAAAAGAATGTACTTAAGTCAACTACTTTGAATTTGGGACTCCTTTGTTAATGTGGTCCCTCATTTATACTGTAGGATGTTCATTGCCTTTGCATGTTGTCTATCAATCATCTTGAGGTTGATGATAGGTTTCATGAACATCTCATCTTCTTGATCTGCTAGGTCTCTAAATTCCTTGTCATCTCTATCTAGCACTTCTTTGATGCTCCTAACTTCACCAGTATTCTCTTTTGCATTTAGGATCATGTATAATATCCTACAATTGTCATCCCCTATCCTTCCTTGTATTTTATTTCTTACCTCCTACATAACTTTAGTAGTCCTAAGATTTAATTCCTCGTCAGTGATTAGACCAATAGGGTTGAGTTTAGTCAGGTCTATGATCAAACTCCCCAATATATGATTTATTCTAATCTCTAATTATTTTCCATCATCAGAAAGATCCTCCAAACTCTTAGACAATTTACTAAATCCCTTAATCTTATCTTTCAATACAACCATAACCATGTTCAAGTGGGCTAAGATGACTATCTTGAAATTAGGAATTTGATCTTCTATCAAAATAGTGACCAAGTCTTTCACCTTCCTGATTGAATATTGCCACTAAGTTACTTGGTTATTGGCCATAGTATCCTAGTTGATTACTACATCCTATTTGGATCTCATTTATTTAAAGGATTTGAACATATCATACAAATTAGGTTCAAACATATTGATCATATATTTTAGAACAGACAAGATAGCATGCTCTTCCAAGTTCTTCTTTTATTGTTACAAGACCTTGATGGTAGCTTGCAATTATTTTGATTGATCTTGGGCTAACTCAAAGGGATACTCTTTAAAGATAGGATCTTCTCCAGGCCTCTATCCTTATTTTTTAGTTAAATTTGTTAATGTCTCTACCCTTTGATATGTGATCTCCTCACCACCTACCATGATCTTTTTCTTAGTTATGCTCATCAATCCAGTAGTCTTTGTGTCAAATTTGATTCCAACTATGGATCAAGTCACTTGTGTTGTTGGGACCTCCATTTTTGATGATTTTTTTGTGTCATATAGTGTAGCTATTATTCTAGCCTCCTCTTCCTATAGTGCTATGATCAAGGGCTTCATTTCTTGATGTGAAAGAATGTTAATGGCTTTCATCATAGCCCATGGATGATGCATAGTAGAAATTTTCTATAATATAGGTTCAAATAAGAACCATTTTAGAATGGGTGGACCATACAACAAGTTTTATTCATTGAATAGATTGAATTTACTTAGGGGAGTAGTGAAAGTCACTTTGGGTATTTTTGTTATAATAATAATGGTAAGTTTAGCCTTCTTCTTAGGAGGGGTGAAAATAGCTACTAAGTCTAAAGATTTCCCTTTGTCATCCTTAGTTTCCTCAATACTTGTCTTCTCTTCCTTATCTAAATTCATGTATGTCATATATAACATATTCAATATATATTCATCAAATTCTTGAGGGTATATGGCTATCATATTAACTTCTTGATGTGCTTCTTATTCTACTACCTTAAGAGGTTCATAAGTTGATGAGGGAGAATATATTTCATGTGGCCTTTTCTCCTTAGGCTTATGTTATACTTGAACCTCTGCTTGTACACTAATTAATATGGGTCTAGATAATTCACCATTGATAAGATGATATTGTCTATGTCCCAATCGCCATCTATCATCCATTTTTTTATTTCTCTCCAGTCTTGACTCAAGCATCATATTATGTTCCTTCAATCTCTTGGTCACTTCAAAGTAGGATGATGCCTTGGTGTAAATAGGGTCCAAGGTATCAAGATCATTATCATAAGGTACATTTAGAGTTTCTTTTTTCAAATGTTCCTTAACTTTCTCATAAGGATCCCATTGCTAGAGCTCAGTAATATGTAGGTTGAAGGATCATCTATGTTTTGATACAATTTCAATATTATCCCATTGCTTGAATACATTATTTCCAATTTTCATTGGGAAGTTATGAAAGAGTCCTTTTCTCTTGGTCTTGCATAGACCATCAATGTCATGTAATAGTTGGTATGCAACCTCTTGTTCTAATAACTTATCAGGGACATGAATAGGTAACTTGAGAGGAGAATTATTATTTCCATTAACCCTTATAATGGTAAAGTCTAGATATAGCCATATATCTTTAATAACTTCAATACATTTCCTAATTAGTGGGCTAATCCTTATCATTGGGATGCTAGTTATAGCTTCACTTAGGGCAAGGTTAACATGATCACATATAAATTGAATGTGGTATCTATATCTAAAGATGTCCAACTTGGAATAATACTATGATACAGTCTAGGTTCCACTAGGTGACCATTCTCTCTGTTTGGAATATTTGTTGTTTCACAAAGAGCATCTATGAGATATGACATCATAAAAAATTGGGTTTTCTTCTTGTGCCTAATTACATAATTTTTTCTACTTAATGAGAAACTGGTTATTTTACCCAAAGGGGGAAAATTATTTTTTCAACTATAAAGTAGACTATGGACACTTATACTAGGTCTACATATGTAGTGGTTGTATTTCCACATAATTTATTCAACATAGTCATTATCATTCTGACCCTAGGTCTAGATTGGCTGATAGGGATGTTCTTATTAAAGCTGGAAAAGACTTGGTTTCCAAAATCTAGACACATGGTAAGGGTATTCATTAAAGTATTCTCTTTAGCCCAAGAATTGATTAAAGATAGGTCAATTTAGTGTTTGGGTATTTTTTTAATATGAGTCAAATGCAATAGTAAAAATATAATCAACCTTTCTCATATTGTGATCATTAATTATCATGACCTTATCTATTTTAGTTTCCTTGACAATAGGAGTAAGAATGTCAATTCAGTGGAGTACCTTAGGCTTTGCTACTATATAATAAAGCCTAGTCATTTGAATTGTAACAATGTCATCATATAGCCTCTTTGCTGAGAGGTTATTCTCTTCCTAGGTGATGGTTGATTGATTCTTGATCTTCTACAATAATTTCAACTAATTATTATATCATGTATTTAAAGTAGAGGTGATGAACTTGATATCCTTGAAAATATCATTTATCCTTTTTAGGACACATGTCAATATCTCATACAATCTTGGAACTTGATTAAACATGATCCATTGATACTCAAATGATTTCTTTATCTTTTACTTATCATGAATCATTGATCTTTGGTATGGGTATCTAAGATCGTGTCACTTCGAAACTTTGTGGGTCTTTTGTGCTCCTAAAAAACACACACCATACCTTAACACCTTTGTGTCATATGGAAACCTTTAAATTGATATGGTTTCATTGAATTATCAACTCTCTACTCACAATTGGAAATCAATTCAAGATTTTGAATGCCATTGGTTGATCTTTGCCTCATTTATCATGGTTACGACACATATTGATACCATGTTCATTCTAGGTTCTTAGAAAAGTTAGCTTCATATCACACCATTACATCTTATTTGAATTGATCAACATGCACCATTGATTATGATCTACTTGATCTTGATAGGCTAAATGTGGACCTTTGATTTTAGGCTAAGTTATTGAGATTATGATACTTGTTATTTTTAGATTCCTCTGTATAACCTTGACTTGTTAACCCTACCTTGTGTCATTGGATTTTTGTTTTACACTTTAACATGATCCATTGATCTCAATCTGATTGATTATGTTCCATACATTGTGGTTGTGATAATTGTCACTACTATATTTCATCTTTGAGCTTTGACAGTTTGGCATGGGTGGACACTTACATATCATTGATCTTTTACTTGAGCTCTAAGATCTTTCCATGTGTCATCCTCACATTGATTCATTCTTGTGAGTAATGAAAATAACAAGTTAGGGCTTAGATAATATAATGAATTTTTGGACTAAGGTTTTAATTGTATTAATAAATTCAATTAAAGATTAGGGTAAAAATTTAGGATATATTTAAAATATAATAAAGAGCTCTTGTGTTTCATTAGTTTATGTGAGTAATGAAATGAACTAGTGGGTTTTATGAAATATAGACAACTTAGCATAAAATTTTAGACTAAGGTTTTGGTTTTTTTGATAAACATGACTAGAACCTTGGGATAAAAATTCAAATAAGTATAGGACATGATAAAACTTTCCTACAAAAATTTGACCCACACAAATTTGAATCTAATTCAAAAGAACATTAAGGCTAAACACCATTATATTAAGGTTTTTACCATTATTTAAACATATATTTAGTAATTAATAAGAGATCAAGGGTTAAATCGGTCAATTTATCATTAATGTATAAAAAACCCTGAACATGGTTCATCTATTAAACTTGCACATGGACAAATAATAGTTAAACATTAGAAAAATTAGATGAATTTAAATGAAGATAATATGATAACATGCTAATGAGATCTGAATCAAACATGATATTCAATAATGCAATTTTGATCATATTGAATATCAATTTATACATAATTTTTAAAATTGAATAAGGGTCCTCATTTTTCAAAAATGTGGGTATGTTGACATCAATAGTTCCCTCTCAACTATTCTTTGGGTGAGTGCATAAGGCATGTTCCTTATGTGAATTTATGTCGATATAGTTAAGCATTAGATGTTTAGCATAAAATAAATATACCATGTTTATGCCTAGTTGTAATGAATTGAGAGCTGACTTGGATAATCGAATGAGTGCTTGACTTAATGAATTGACCCTCTTTGATACAACAAGTTAATTAGGTTCAAGAAATTCATATATTTTGATGAGTCATGCCATACAGTCAAATAATGTGAAGCCAAGATCATATAATTTTTTTTAAAATAAAATATGCACCACATGCTCCATATACTTCAAATACAAAGTTTAAAATTAAACTAAGATATAAGGTCAAATCTAGTGGAAATAAGAATGAAGAAAAAGTAATAGTAAATGTAGTATCTCAACCAACAAAAAATCTTCATTTGAAAACTTCACCAAAGAGGTAATTATCAAAGTTTACATCACCTCCTTATTTATTTTTATATAAATTAATCGATTGTAATCACATAACTCTCCCTCCACCATCAGAGGTTGATATGACTAAGCCTAAGCATAAGGCATTTGGTAGTAACACATATTGTGACTAGCATAGATGTATTTGGAATATATAAATAATCATTATAAGATCAGGCTTAAGATACAATATATTATCAATGAAAATAATATTGAGTTAAACATGCCCACAAAGGATGCTAGGCCCAAAAAAATGAAAATGCATAGTTAAAAAACTTTGGAAATCTATTTCCAAACCATGGTAAAATAGAAAATATGAATAATTAAGAGGTACACCATGACCACAATGTGAATTATTCTCCTAAGACATATGGGAATACAATATATGGTATTATTGGTATATTTAAAGCACATCAACACCACATATTATGATCATATTCAATGACAATGATATTATTGATGATGATTCAGATTGACACACACTCTTAATTTGAGTTTATATTAAAAAAAAACCCATATGCATTTTCATGATTAATAATGGATTAAGTGAAAACACATATAAAATGGCACTTATTCAAAATCTTAGGTATATGTACCAATATTTTATATATACATCAAGAATACTCTTAGCATTTAATGGACACACACACACTATACTCTTGGGTATAAAATGTTACCTCTTCAAGTTATTTTAAAAATAATAGTTGCTCCATTCTTAGTCTTTCCAAGCACATGTCTATTTGATATGTTATTGGAATGATCTTGGATACTATATACACTCAATTATAATCACTTTTGTGTTGAAATTAAAATCATAATCAATTTCTTGCAATAACACACAAATCACTAAAACACCCATAATTTACACCATGTCTGTTGTGCATATTTTGAAACACATTTAGGCATCCCTAATTGGAGAAATGCACTATAATCAACTATCAACTTTGTATAATTCACTCTAAGCTAATTCCTATTTTGTAAGTGAGATTTTGTGGAAATTAACTAGAACAAATACTCAAATTTGGATATTACATAAATCACATGGAAGTTAATCTAGATTAATTAATCTATAAAACCAAATCAAACGGATAAATAGAAAATACATAGAAACTAGATAATTTCTAATTATATAATATTCAAATATTTAACAAATATCTAAATTGTGACATTATCACGACATCACTAAAAAAATTGATAAACATTAACATAAATTCATGAAATGTCAAGATTTTATAATCCATGCCTAATAAATGCATACCCAAACCCAAAATATTAATGACATTTATTACTTAAATTGAAATAAATTCTAGCCACACATCTCAATTTTGATCCAATGGTCACAATTAATCTGGCTAATCTATGGATAAAAGGCTCACCTTACACCTTAAACAATCTTTTTTAATGAAAAGAAACTCTACAAAAATATATGAAAATATTCAAAATTCCTTCCACTCTTCAATAAAACCATTCATAGACTAGGGGAGATGTCATTAAAATGAATAAATGATATTGATAAAGAATCCTGGCTCTACAATTTAGGCATAAATAAACCTTAATCAATCTTGGATAATGAATTCATGGGAAAGGTATAACTTGTGTGTTTATGTCTTTCTAGTTTTTTATATTTTCCTAGAATTTGCCCCATCCGAGGGATTATGATTTAGGTCTTCATTTGTCAATTTGTTATTTTGAATGAGATAAAATGATCAAAACCCTCTTATAATCATAATCTATAGATACAAAAGCTTCATGTAGTGCCATGTAGAGTATGTTTATGTATCAAATATATACATTGTAATCAAGTGGTTAAAGTTTCAAGAATTCAATAGAAATACCCTCTACAGTTAATGACATCTCCTCCCCCACCAAATATACAATTATTTATTGTACTTATTCAAGAGTATATTAAAAATAAAAATATACACATATTCAAGAAAATGATAAAGAGACAATTATTTCACCTATATAAAATATATCTATATAGTTAGTTTAGAAGAGAGTAGTGCACCATCATAAATAACAAGTTTCACATTAAAACATTAATCATGATTCAAAGACATTTTCATCTTCTACAGTGCATCCTAAGTAGCATCATAGATAATTTATCATGTTCCAAAATGAATAGAGGTAATGAGATCTTATCCCATTATACATAAAACTCCACCAAGTCATGCACCTACTAGACATCGTAAAAAGTATTCTATGAGCAATGATCAAGAGAGTTACGTTCAATCACCTGATTCCTTTTCAGATTCCAATTCATCTATATCTATCATTTTTTTATTTTTGAAACGTTGCCCTAAAAAATATGATATAGTCATGCACTATAGTCCTCTAATAGTCTATTTTATTTAAAATATGTCAAAAATACAATAAATTTAAACATGTTAAAAAATTCAAAAATAGTCAAATATGTCAAAATTAAAAAATAATTCAATTACTTCAATAATACAAAAACATTCAAAATATTCTAAAATATAAAATTTAGGACTTGAGCATGACATGAGTTTCTAATTTAATACTTTAAATATGTTATACATCACATATTTTGGTACATAATGTTTTTTCTTACACAACACACCTTAATTTCATCACTGAAATCATGGAACCTCTTTTTTATTAGGATTCTAGTCTTCTGGTTTAATTAAGTCCAGGTCTTTTTTATTTTTTGATCTATTTGAAAGGGGTATTTAGGTGGTTTCAAACCTAATGATATATTTTCTTCACCCTTTGAACTAGTTCTAAACTTAAAATGTCCATTGTAGTCACTTTGTCTAAAAGAGTTTGTAATAAAATCTTCATTGATATAAATGTCTAAATTTGCTTAAATCTGATAGGTCTTGGTCTATTTTAGTTCATGGATCTAACCACATTAAAATATTTCCATATTTTAGACCATTTCACCTTAGATCTTTATATATTATCTGACTATTTTAGGGTCCTAACATATTTTCCTTGAGCTAATTGAGTCTAATTTTTCTTCATTTTTAGCTAAACTGACTAAGGATTTATATTTCTTCAATTTTTGGCATATTCATTTCATTTATATTAGAATTAATAAGTTGTATTTTGGGCAAGTAGGGTTATTTTATCCTTTGGATTTATCCCCAACCTTACCCATTTCTACTTTATTTTAAATTAAAATGACTTTGTGATTAGTTGTTTTTATTCTTATTCTTAGTCATTTTTTGATATTATGCTTAATTAGATTTAATTCCAAAAATATACCTATCTATATTCAAATATCTTACTACATATTGATTTTTTTTGGTCTTGCCTTAGCCATTTTTATCAAAATTTAAATTTAAATTCTAAATATCTATTTTCTTTTATCCTTTTGTAGGCTAATGGTTATTTATTATCCCATGAGTCCCAAGATAAACACATAGCTACTAAGTGTCCATCTCTCAATTGCTTGGGCCCTTTCGAGACTTAGTTGTTTTTCATTCAAGATCTTGAGTTCCTAATTAATTGGGATGAGGATATGTGGTATAATCCCATGTCCCCACTTCTTGAGGCCCTTTAAAACTTTTAAGACTGACCTTTAACATCCTTGATGCCTAAGATCTGATAGGTGTCACAATACCATCTAATAACTTCATCATAGCTTCTAGATTTTTAAGCCTAAACCTTCAACCTTACGAATACATGAGATCATTTCACATGGAATAATCCCATTTCACCATGGCCCTAGGACTCTCCATATACTTTTGATCAATAGCCAAGTTCTTAGATGCTTATGATTATACCACAATATATGATCCCATTTATTTACTCCTTGAGCTAGTTTGTATGTCTCCAATCCCTTAGTAAGGCCCTGAGTGAGCATAATCTTGACACATGTCAAGATATTACCTCACCAAGAGTACAAAGGTAAAAAATTTATGTGGATGATCAATTACACCCTAGATGAGTAAATGGATACCGTGTAGTATGAACATGCCAAATAAATGATACACTGGCATCCATGTCAGCATTGTATGATATTAAATTTTATGGTCATCTAGCTTGTCAAGACTGTCAAAAATCAAGATTATCACTCATATTAAAGTGTTTAAAATTACATTAGTCTTTCAATTTTGGGTCCAATTCATGCCTTAATAAACTTTAAATTGACATGGTTTTTACTATTTGATCTATATACTCAATCATTTTATCTTCGAAATGTGTCATGTTGGTTGTCTTTGAGAAAAAACCCCTTATTTAATTCCTAATTATTTGAGATTTTGTATTTTATTTTAATCCTTTTTCCTTAGTCATGTTATTTAAATAATTAATTTTATCAAAACCTCCATGCAATTATCAAAATAATATGCAATAAATGATGACATTCTCTTTCACGCAGATGACATGCCTCTTTTTTATTAAAATTGGCATCAATAACACTCTAGTTTAAAAGGTTCTATTTGATTAATGATAAAGTATCAATGTTACCTCTCTTTATTTAATTCAAATAATTAGATATTCCAAATAAAATATCAAACAAACTTGACTTACGTGTCATAGATTTGAAGAAATTAACCAAAAAGTACTTGGTTGTATTTGGCTTCTTCTTACCATTGGACCCAAGACAATCCACACCAAGCTTATGGTTCTTGATCTTCGCTTATATTATAACATGTTTTTGGGTCATCCTTGGACTTATCATATGTGAGATATTAAATATTCTAGTAGCTAATTTATTAAATTCATATATAATGGGATGCATTACAAACATGAGGGTTATCCTAATCCCTGGAATATAAAACTTCCAAATCCTAACTATCAATAGCATAATTATAATATATCCCACATCAATAGTCATCCTCTTCTTGAATATGTCAATATGCATTCAGATCTACATGTAATTCATGTAGATTTAGATGATGATGAACTCAATGAAATACAAAAAAAATTTAATACCACTCAATTACCACCATATATCATGGAATAGATCCCTCCTCTTATTCCATGAGATAGAGCCACCCCATTAATAAATGGAACCACTAAAAACTATCCCCCATGTAATGTACATGAAGCATCTTATACAAACGATGATTTTTCTTGAAGTGAATATGGGCTGGCCATCTCAACTAAAAAATCAACAAACTCTTTTTCTAAAGGCTCTTCAGCTAGTCTTGCACTTATTTATTGGTAGTATTTATCAACAAGATATTATTTTAGGAAAACACCTACGAAATTACTTATAAAATAGATAAGGCAATAAGGTATGTATGCCTTTTGAGTGCATTAACCATGTGATTTTCCTTAACCTTCACAAAATATATGTCTATGTCAAAATTGATAACAAACTCTAACCATATATGCTAATAGGCATTAAAATTGTCTTACATGAATAATAACTCTAGGTTATGGTGATTAGACTTTTTAGACACATAATATTTTCAAATTTTATCAAATACAAATGCTTTACATCTTATAAGAACCTGTTAAGACTCAATCTCTTCGAGTGCATGCCCTAAGGGTTACATTGGGAAAGGAGTGGGTCAACCTTTGGTGCTTCATAAGATTGTTGTCCCTTATTGAAAAATTATCACCAATCTAACTATATATTAAAATGATTACCTATTATATTAATCCTCCCTTGCACACTCCTCTAACCTTTTTCTTCTTTCCATCCCTCTTTTCCTCACCTTGATCCCTTTGCACTAGTTGATTGTACCAAGTTGACTGGGTCAACCTTGTATATTTTTTAGCCTTTGATTATTATAAAGGGTCGACTGGGTCAACCCTATACTATTTTTGGGTATTTCACTTGAGATTTTCATTAGCCTTTTGGTCAACCTATCTCATGACCTAGTGATTTATCTCTTGAAAATATATAAGGTTGACTAGGTTAACCTTGTACAACCAACATATTTGGAAGGATTTAGGGTGAGATCCACCTATAAATACAAGATCATTTTTTCATTATTTCAATATGAAATCAATAATTATTATTTTCTCACACTTTTTTACAATCTACTCTTCCACCATTCTACTTGAAGAGTCATATCTTAGGGTTTCTACTTGGATAATCTAGTCTTGTAGATAAGTCTTGGATGTTTTGGCCTTTCTTAGTTATCCTTAAAAACCACAACAACCTTTTGTGAATCCCCTTTGGCCAAGGGAGAGATTGAGTCTCGATGGGTTCATATTCAGGTGAGTATATTCTAAATTTGTTCTCCTCTCTTTAGTGAATAGAAGTAACATAAGTATTGGCTCGAATAATATTGCTCTTCATATTCCATGTATTAGGCCTTACTCATACTTAGCTTAATTGAGATTCTCCTGAACATTTTTTGATTTATTTATTAACCCCTCATGTTATGCTAAAATATTTGGTTAGCACTAGATTAGATTTGCATTCTTGTTTATTAGAATAGAGTGAACATTAAACCTATGACTCTTTTAGGGTTATTGCATGATTGTGTTAACCTGTAGGATTTATAACCCTTCCTAACATGGTGTATTTTGAAAAGTGATCCCTTAATCATGGATCCCCATATTGGTCATGCTTTTTCTTAGCAAATGTATTCCCAATAAGAAGTATAAGTATGTTCTATCTTCTCCAAGTTAGGATTAATTTATACATATGATGCATTTTTGATTGCATACATTTTGGTGAAACTGACGTGAACTAACCCTTTCAATATTTGTTTACCTAATTTCATTTATTTCATTTTTTCATCATTATTTTTATTATATATTACCATACTAGATCGACTCTATTGACCTAGTATCTAGCTTTTGTGCATAGGTTTTCAAGTACAAGCTACTAGATCGACCCAGTCAACCTAGTATAGATTTTTAGCTTTTCAGACATCCAGTATAGATTACTAGGTCAACTTAATCAACCATATACATTTTAGGCACTAAAAAAAAGTTTTTATAAATCTTGATCAACCTAGTTGACCTATTTAGCAAAATTTGTAAGCATATATCAAAGTTATTCAATAATAATCTTCATTCTTTACATCTCTGATTTACCAAGGTTCATTTATATCTCTCTATCTCTTTATTTATAGTCTTTCATTTTATAATTTTTAGTATTTAAAATTACCCTTGCATAGTCAATCAGATCGACCCTATTGACCTAGTTTTATGTTTTATGTGTTGTCTAATAAATTAGGTTGACTCTATCGACCTTATTCATTTTTAGACCTTACTTTCATAGTACAGGTTCAAACCTGTCAAACTTGTTCTATATTATATGCATACACTATTAAATATATCAACATTGTACCTTTTTTCAAATCTATAATTAACATTATATGTTAGTAATTATTTCACACTTTCTTTTCTTATTGATTGCATACTTAGAATAGATCACATAGTTTAATTAGGTGGTTTTCAATTAATCATTTAGTTTCACTATTTTCTATTTTATGCACATATAGCCAAATCATAAAATCTAAACAAGCATTTTAACATTTGTCTACCCAAGGCCAACTTACTTGGATTTCATCAACAAGGGGGAAGCTGATTTGATATTTTGATCAAGTATAAAGCATGGTTAAAGGTATATTCTGGATAATCACCTAACACCCTTATCATAGTGGTGTGTGAAATGAGGGGGTATGCCCCAATAACAAGCCTATATCATTGCCACTATAGTCCTTTTTAGTGCAAACTACCTGAAACCATCCCTAGATTGCCATTCTAGTTCCTTTCTTACATCCAACTCCTCATCACATTCAAAATCATATCTTAATAATATAATTAACATCCAGGTTGACTAATTAGTTATCTCTTTACTTTCCAAGTTTATTACTTACTCTTTGTTCAATTTTATTTTTTATTACAAAAACTTGCATTAGCTAGCATTGGTAAAATGTTTTATGCTATGTAATTTAATTGGATTGGTCAGTGTTAATCCAATTGAATATTTGTTTCCTTTCAAATATTTATTTTAAAATCACTTGTAAAAGTTATCTTATTTCATTTCAAAACTTTTTATAGGCGTATTAACTTTCCCTGTCTACTATGCGAAGTCAACTTAGTTGATGCTATATCTTTTTCAGCCTCTATTCACTGTATTGAATTGAACTAATTGACCTTCTATTGTTTATAGACCCTACTTTTTCCTTTTCTAGACTATGTTCACTATACTGGATTGACCTAGTTAACCTTGTATTATTTTTAGACCCTATTTTTTGTGATAGGTCAACCTAGTTGATCCTGTACTACTTTCTACCTTCCTTGTTTATCATTCTAGTTCTCTATTTCTCCTTAGTTGCATTCGATTCATTTTTATTTAGTCATAATGAAATATCCTATCAAAATTTTCTTAGATAGCTTGAATCCATTTAGATATTATACGGGATGTTCATTTCTCCCTCTCTTTTACTCCCAAGAGAACCATCACTCTTGGGGCACCTCTTCTCCTCCATCTGTGAAATATAATATGGTGCAGATAACACCTCAAGATGAATTTGAGGGACCCAATCCTTTCCTTACTTATCAATAAACTTCTCATCTTCAAAATATTCAAACTAATATGGGAGTAATCGATACAAATTTGCTTAATAATCCCACTATAATCCTTATTCTAATAATCCTTCCCTTAAAACCAATTTGAAGAGTGCTCCTACCAACACCAACCCACCTCATAATACAACTCAAATTTTAGTCCAATTTATCCAACGAATGAACATAATGCAAAATTCTAACACCAATCAAATGATGCAACTTCAACAAAATTTAATAAATGTTGCTAATCAACCTCCAACTATACATTCTCAAACTAATTCCAATTTCATTCGTCCACCTCTTTGAGATGCCTCAGGTAATGTTATTCCTCAACCCATAATGAATAACAAGATGCTTCAAACTATTAAAAATGAGCCTTTAGCTCATTTAACTGTATCCATTGATATTGGTAACATATCTTCAACTATCAATTATGATGGGACTAAAGACCCTGCCTCATTTCTCAAAGCCTTTGACAACCTTTACAAAGAGTGGATCCAAACTAATAATTTCACCACAACTAAACTCTTAGTCAAAAAATTTATTGGTGCTGTATTATAATGGTATAATCAACTACCTCAACATTTTATTTTTCACTTGAATATTTTTTTAATCCTTTGGTTAAAGAGTTTTAACATAATGATCTAACCAAAAATTGTCTTAGCCACTTCATCAATGCTAAGCAATCTCTCACTAAATCAAATCATGATTTTATCAAAAGATGGAAATCATTGGCTAATAGATCCAACCATAACATGAATGATGATAATTTATTCAAACTCTTTATCACTACTTTAACTCCCACTTTTCAATATAAGGTTCAAATCTTTGCTCCCCAAATGCTTAATGAAGCTCTTGATCAAGCTAAACGTTAAGACTTTATTATGAAGGAATTCAAACCTAATCCTAAACTTATTAAAGGATATTTCCAAAAATCCAATATTATCACTAGTAATACTCCACAAACCAAACTAGGAGTTACCAGAACTAACGTTCCTTCATCTTCTCTTACACTTCTTTCAATTTAACAAATGAAACAATTTTTCTTGCCCTCAAAACCTTTCATCGATCCCAATGCTCCTCTTAAGTGGTATGACTGTAATAATTTTTTTTGGTTCCATGATAACATTAGGCATTCTCATGAATCTTGTATAGGGATCACTAATTTTTTTGTCTCCTATATGTTTGGTGATTCATTCAATCATGAAGCTCTGATCAATATTCATCATCAAAAATACACTACTACATTTTAAAAATGATAAAATTCTAAAGCTTATAATTCAAATAACTAGAAATATTTTTCCAATAATCAATCAAATACCAAGAATGTTTGTGCCATTGATACCAATTATGACCAATATTTTAACAATTCTCAATATGGCAATATTGTTAAGGTCAATTATCATCATAAACTAGATTACAAAGATCCTGTTACCAAGCCTAAAAAGCCATCTTTAGAATAATACATTCTTAAAGATAATACCACTACCAATCTTGATTTGGAATCCCAAGAGGAACCATCTCCTCCTTTCAATCCTCTAACTACATCTATTCTTCTAAAGTCTAATTTATCTCCTAAACCTCATGCTAGTTCTTCTAAGTCTCATTAGAACTTTCTTGAAAAACTCAACTCTTGGCCTTGTAAGATTCCACTTATGGATTTGGTCTGTACTTCTATTTATCATCATAAATTCCTTATGTAATAAATCTAAGAAATTGATGATCCATCCTCTATAGATGAATAACCACCTTCTATTAAATCTCAACCTACCAACATAAATACCATTGAAACTATGTGTCCTTCTTCCAAACCTTCTATTGAATTTATTGAAGAGGATATGATCAATGATGAAATTATTTTTCATGTTGATGATCCACTAATTTTCATCAAATTAGCCATTAATACCACTCTTATCCATAAATTTCTAGTTGATGAAGGTTTTGTTATTAATGTGCATATTTTTGACTCATCTAACAACTTGGTTATAATAAGGATCATCTCAAAAAAACCTATCTTACTTGTCATAGTTTTGATAAGATAAATCAAAAACCACTTGGTTGTATTTGGATTCCATTAACCATTGGACCTAAGACTATTCAAACCAAGCTTATGGTCCTTGATCTTATTTTATCTTACAACATACTTCTTGGTCATCCATGGACTCATCGAATGAGGGCCATTACTTCTTTTGGTAGTCAATGTTTTAAATTATTACATGATGGAAAATGGTATAAGCATGAAGATGATCCCAACCTATGGAATATTTATCTTCCTAATCCTAAATCATAATATCGCATTCCTACTATTCCTAAGATCAATAGTGCTCCTTTACTTGATTTCATCAACATGAATCTTGATTTAGAAGTTACTCTTGTAGATTTCAATGATGATGAGCCCAATGATTTGAGACATAATTGAAATACTACCAAGTTACCTCCCTAAATTTTGAAATGGCTTCCTCCTATATTACATAAGGATCGTATTATTCTTCTTATTAATGAGATTGCCAATTTTCCCTCATCCATGTAATGCTCAGGATCTTTCTTTACCTGAATATGCCTTCACTTGAAATGATTTTGGAGATGACAAATTATTTCAAGATCCTCTCATCATGTCTCCTCATACATTTAGTAATATTTAAATTTCACCCTCTAAAACTCCCCCTAATTCTCAATCATGTATAATATCTCCAACATATGATGATAAATATATAATGGCCCAATCTCAATCCAAAGACTTGGATGTCCAACATTATTAGAAAAGCTTATCCAAAATTCATGATTTTAATTAGTATGTTCATACCATTTATATGGGTCATACCTTAGATCCTGGGGGTCATGTTCCTCCTGCCAATCCTCCTCTTATCAATACTCCTTGGGTGGTAAAATAAATTATACCTTCCAAACCTATAGAAATTTCTACATCTCCTTTACCACTTATCGATCTAATCATTAAATCTAATCCTTCTCCCATCATTGAACCCATTGATATTCCAACCCCTTCTGATCCATCTCTTCTTCTACTCTTGAAATTACACTAGATGCCAAGGCTACTAATGTTCATTAGATACATTCTGAGTATGATCACCATGGCAATCAAATTCTAAATCTTGAAGTAGATGTTGAGTATTATGGCCTCTTCCTACCTTGCCTAATGATGAAGCTATTATTGAGTTACTTTATGCTTGAGAACATGTACTTCATTGGTAGCATCATAAACTTGGAAATTTCAAGACTAAAACTCCTTGATTCAACTTCTTCTTTGGTAGCATTGATCCTAAAAAAAATCTAATTTATGTTGTACCTAATACACCATACCACTTTCAAGATGGAAATGCCATGATTATTTAATAAACCACTCACATTGAATATGGTACTCCATATTATCCTCAACTAATTAATGTTTCTCATGAGCTTTTACCTATTGAACATGATAATTTTAACCTATTATTTGATAAATATTATAAGGCTTTCATTTGGTCCTATGAGGACATGCCTAGAATTAACCCTAGCATTTTAGTGCATAACATCATTACTTATCTTTATTCCAAGCCTATGCATCAAAAATAAATAAAATTTCCAACTAAAATATCCACTTTATGTCATAAGGAAATCATCAAATTACTTGATGCTAAATTTATCAAACCAGTGAATTATTCTGAATGGGTTTCCAATATTGTTCCTATTTGAAAGGTCACTATGGTCATTCAAATTTGTGTTTATTTATATAATATTAATCTTTATTTTCCCATGGACAACTTCCTTTTACCTTCAATATATGTCATTATTGATTCTATGATTGGTTATGGAATATTATCTCTTATGGATGGCTTCTCAAGATACAATCAGATTCATATTCCCCCAAGGACCAACAAAAAAAACTTTTACCATAGAATGGGGCACTTATTAATATGTCAAAATTACCTTCAATATTAAGAATTATAGAACCACTTACCAATGATTGATGACTCACATATTTCATGATCTCACTAATAAAATTGTTGAAACTTATGTGGATGATATCATTGCTAAATTTAATCATTGTAAGAATCATCTTTCTAATCTCACTATCATATTTGACCATCTCCTTCGATATAAATTTAGGCTTAATACTTATAAATGTGTCTTTGGAGTCACATATGGAAAATTTTTAGTATTCTTAGTCTCTCTCCATGGCATTGATGTTGACCCTACCAAAATTAGTGTTATCATCAACATGCGCATTACTCATACTATTCCTAAAATTCATACTTATTTAAGCAGACTTGGGGTGATTAGATGTTTCATCCTTGAAATGGCATATCAAATTCACTCCATCAATTCACTTCTCAAGAAAGGTATTACTTTATAATGGATGGATCTATGTAAAAAATCCTTTGATAACTTTCACCTACACTTCATCCTCCTTCTAATGATAAACCTTTGATTCTATATACTTCTTCCACACCTATTTTAGTTAGGGAAATACTTTCCCAATAAGATGATAGGGAAGATATTATGCTATCTACTACATTAGCTGAGGCCTCATCAATTATGAAACATGTTATACCAAAATTGAGCATGATTGCCTTGCTATTTATTTTGTAGCTAAAAAGCTTCATCACTATATGTTTTACCAAAATACTTATATCATTGTTCATTATAACCCCCTTCATCATTTATTTTACAAATCATTTCTTGTTGGAGATATAATTGGTAAAGGGATGTTA
The DNA here is from genome assembly GCA_037957365.1 of Torreya grandis. Taxonomy (NCBI): domain Eukaryota; kingdom Viridiplantae; phylum Streptophyta; class Pinopsida; order Cupressales; family Taxaceae; genus Torreya; species Torreya grandis. The sequence continues at coordinate 135,400 of JARHVA010003423.1, read as the reverse complement.
ATCCTTATGTAATTTGATCTCCACATCATCACTCAAAAATTTATCAAAGGGTAAATCACAGCTGATCAACTTGTTGTAGCTCCCATACCAACCACTTCTTCTCTTCAAGATAATATTATAGATGATAATATCCTTTACATCAAAGGTCTTAATCAAGCTATTTATCTCAAAGATTATTTTCATGGCTTTAACACCAATGTTGAAGCCAGTAATATTAATGACTTCACTATTCCCTCTAGTACTACTAAACCAAAAGTAGTTATCAAGGAGATTTTTGAAATTAATGTTGAATTGCATGAGGATACTTGGACCCTTCACTTTAATGGTGTGAAATACCTTCAAGGAGCTAGGTTAGGTTTCATTCTCACAATTCCTCTTGGAAAGATTATTAATTTAGCATTTCACTTTACCTTTGATGTCGCCAACATTATGGCCAAGTATGAAGCTCTCATTTTATCAATGAGAGATGATATGGACTTAGACATTAAATAACTTCATGATTTAGGTGATTCTCAGCTTATTTATTCCTAATTTAGTGGTTATTATTAATGTAAAAGTGATAACCTCATCACATATCATCAAATTACAACCACTCTTGCTAAGGATTTCATATGTTTCACTATTGAGCCTATTTTGAGAGATCAAAATTTGATTGCTAATTCTCTTGCATCTTCAACATCTCTCTTTCATCCACATCAAGTACTTTCTGATCTTAATTTTATTATACAAATAAGAAAATATTAATCCTCTACTCAACCACTAGTTTCACTTATCTATCATATCAAGGTTATTACCATTCAACAAATCTCATGGTACCAAGACATCATTCAAATCTTAAAACATCAAAATTATCCTCCTAACTTAGAGTTTCATGAAAAGGCATGCATTCAGTCTCGTTGGAGACATCTGATAAAATTGGAATGATACAGAGAAGATTAACATGGCCCCTGCATAAGGATGACATGCATAAATTGAGAAATGGTCTAAATTTTTTGGGTTGGGGGGTGTAGTCAGTTGGTTGAGTACTTTCATTGTGGCTCTGACCATTAGTTTTCAAGTCCCCCACTGGCCCCATGGTACCGGTATTAGTCGTGTCTAGCCAACGGTGCTGGTCACGTTAAAAAGTTTACCCAGCTTTCAATAAAGTGAAAAGAAAAGACATGCATTCATAAATAAGCTTTCAAGTATGTATTTCACACAACATATTTTATTATCATAATGTTGAAGGTACCTTACTCTGTTGTGTTATACAAGATGAGGTCCCTCCTCTTCTTGAAAAATCACATGGGGGCATTTGTGGTGGCCACTATAGTGGACATGCTATAACATGTAAATGCCTACGTATGGGTTACTTTTGGCTTACTATTGAAAAGGAAGCAATTAAATATGCTAAAAAGTGTAATCCTTATTAGCTTCATGATGATCTAATCCATTAACCTCCAACCAAATTTCAAACTAGTGAATCTCCTTGGCCATTTTCTACATGGGGATTAAATCTCATTGGTAAACTACCTTTCTCCCAAGATGGGCATGTCTTTATCATCACTACTACCAAATATTTTACCAAGCAGGTAAACACCATGCCCCTTATTAATGTCACCAATCCTACCATTTTCAAATTTATTTTTAATCAAAAAAATTTCCACTTTAATGCTGCCCATACCATTATTTTAGAAAATAGAGGTAATTTCAAAAAAAAAACATGTTAAACAACTTTGCAATAAATTCAAGTTCAATCACAAATTTTTCATGCCTTATCATCTGTAATGCAATGGCCAAGCTGAGGCCACTAACAAAATTCTTTAAAAAAATCTCCAAAATATAATCCATGAGACCCACATGTATTGGCATCTTTACCTTGTACTTTAGGCCTATCAAACTAGAATACGTACTACCACTAGGGTAACTCCATTCTTATTAGTCTATGGTTCTAAGTCAGTTATTTCTTTAGTAGTTGAGATTCCTTCTCTTCATATATCTATTCATGGTGTTATTCTTAATGAATAATTATTTCAATCTCATCTTCATGCCCTTGATCTACTTGATTAATGTCATCTTTGTTCTTTACAACATAATCACTAATACAAGGCTTGCATTGTTAGACAGCATAACAAATGTGTTAAAGTCCATGCATTTAATTTTTGTGATCTTGTCCTTAAATTAGACTACATCCATTATAAAGAAGGTAAACATGCCTAAAAATGGTGGGGCCCATATTTAGTCAAAGATATTCTTGGTCTAATCACCTACTACCTTAAAACCAATGAGGGCCATGTTTTCAAGGACCCCACCAATGCACAATTCCTTAAAAAGTATTACCTAAACATTTCATTATTTTCATGATTTCTACCTAAATATATCTAACACTTTTTAAAGGTTACTTACAAACCTTTAGTCCTCCCTTTTTGGTCTTTTGGTTTCTTGATGTACCATAGTCTTATTTATCTTCTTGCATTATCTCTTTTTGACATCCATTGGGTTTTTATTTTGTTATTTGCTTTGTAAGACCATGGATAGGACCTGACATTATTCACAAAATTACCATCCTTTTTGCTTACCTCACTTTATCTTTAACTTGCTTGTTGGCACCCCTTGGGTTTCTATTTTATGAAGTTATAGTGTAAGACCATTGATAGGACCCAACCCTCCTCATAAAATTACCATCTTTTCATGTTTCTTTTTACATCCTTGTTCTCAAACATAGCTTTTGCTTCATTTTTTAGATGTAATTTACACAAAAAACTATGTTATCATGTTTTCCTCCATTTCCATCATTCTTATGATAAATAATCATACTTTGTTGTCATTATATCCTTTTTTTTTTCCTTTTGTCATATTTTTTTTGAAATTTGAAGTAATTTAAATTATTCCATGTGTCATTCCTCTTAATTTCCCCTTTAATTTCATTCCACATTGGATAAAACAAGGTCTAAATCAAGATAACACTTTTATTTCACCTATATTTATGAGACTCTTAGACCCCATGCTCTTTGAAATTTCTCTCTCTTACAAACCTTGTCCCAAGTATTCAAATGAAAGTCATATTTAACACCTATGTTTGGTTTTCCAAATCTATATGGAGGAGGAATATAAAAATCCATCAAGAAATTTAAAATAAAAATCATTTGAAACAAAAGTCAATGATATGTAAAAGTCAACATACAAATATCACGAGTCAAATTCACACCAAAAGAAATGATTACAAGAACATATCCTATCCCCAATCAAAGGTAAAACTCCATAGTTAGCCTCACATAGAGCTGATGTTTTTTGGGGTGTGATAGGCTAGTAGATTGGAATAGGGGAATTAAAAAGACTCTATGGTGATACCTACTTTCTCAAGCAAGTACCTAATATTCATAGTAGACTGACATCTCTTTAAGGGGTCCAGAGGAATGGGGAGCACATTGTGGGGAGGTTGGTCCATTTTAATTTTCATGCATATAGCCTTTGTGGGATGATATACATACTATATTTATTTACCTAAGACTTGTGTAGCTAAGATAAGTTCTTTAGATTCCTTATAGTTGAAAGTCCTCTTGTTTTAACAAACCTAATTTGAGTGTCTTGACTTCAATAAAGAGTTTCCTTTACCTTAATTTTTCTTTCATTCTCCCCTCCACCCATTTAATTTCTCCCCTTGATAGAAAAATTGTGATTACAAATCTATTTTCCATTCTTATTTATTCCCTTCTTCTTTACCTCTTAAAAAAAAAGTTAGCGCTACTTTGTTTCAGTTTTATCTATCCTTAGAGAGAAATAACATGTTTGAGCAACTATAAATTTATTATTTATTTAAACCATGACTTAAATTTATACACTTGTTTTACTTTCATTTTTACCATTTATCATTTGTTGTATTATCTTGTTGTTATAAAAACCTGAGTTCATACCCTTTTTCCATTGTTGAGTGAGGTTAGCTTGTTACTTCTCACTCAACAATGTTGTTTTCCCTTTTATGCACCTTTTTCTATTGTTGAGTGAGATATGGATTGTTACTACTCACTCATCAGTGTTATTTTACCATTTTGTTTCTTATTTTACCATTGATTTTTTTTATTACCATCCTGTTTGACATGTATCCTTGCTTTGACTTGCTGATTTTGCCTTTCTTACTTAAGGATAGCTTGTTTGAATTTTTTGGTCTTTAGTAGCCTTAGATTTTTGGTTAACCAAATTTAATTTATTTTTTGACTTGGGAATTTGGTCTAACATAGCACTTGTCACCCTATCTTGCCAAAATTTCCAAGTACATCCCATCCTCATAGCACCTACTATCTTGGCTTTTCTTGTATTTGTTTGTTTTTGCTCTTTAGTTGTGTATTCTTGGGTTTGTCAAAAGTATTCTCTATGCCCTAAATAATAAAAACTAACAACACAATATACAACCATACCATGATAAAGGTAAGTCAAGGTACACATTAAATTTAATATTTAGTTATTTACTTTCAATCATTTACTTTCAGTAATTTTTGCTTTAAAATACTTTAATTTTTTATAACATCAGCGTTATGTGTCCTTATGTTCTTTATCAAATCACCATCCCATATTTCACCTTAATAACATGAGATGATATTAAATTATGGCATATGTATACACATAATATTTTCAACTTTTATCAAATATTGATGTTTTACATCTTGTAGTAACCTGTCAAGACTCAATCTTTTGAGTACACACCTTAAGGGGTACACCGAGAAAGGGGTAGGTATATATTTGGTGCTTAGTAGGATTTTTGACCCTTTTTTACATATTATCACCAATCTAACCATATTTTAAAACCATTCCATAAGTTATTACTCCTCCCTTGCACACTCTTCCAATATTTTTCCTCTTTCCATCCCTCTTTTCCTTACCTTGATCCCCTTTCACTAGTTAGCTATACTAGGTCAATTGGGTCAAACTTGTACAATTTTTAGCCTTTGATTACTATACAAGGTTGACTGGGTTGACCCTATACTATTTTTGGATATTTTTACTTGAGATTTTTGTTATCCCTTCAGTCGATCTATCTCAAGACCTAGAGATTTATCTCCCAAAAACATACAAGGTTGACTAGGTGGACCCCATATAATAAACATATTCAACACAAGATCATTTCACCATTATTTTAATATGCAATCAAGATTTATAATTCAATCATGATTCTTTATAATCTACTCTTCCACCATTCTACTCGAGGAGTCATAGCTTAAGGTTTCTACTTTGAGAATCTAGTCCTGTAGATAAGTTTTGGATGCTTTGGCCTTTCTTAGTTACCCTTACAAACCACAATAACCTCTTGTGAATCCCATTTTTCCAAGGGAGATATTGAATCTTGAAAAGTTCACATTCAGGTAAGTATATTATAACTTTGTTCTCCTCTCTTTAGTAGATAAAAGTAGCATGAATATTGGCTCAAATAATATTACTCTTCATATTCCATATATTAGGGTTTTACTCATACTTATCTTAATTAAGATTCTCCTATACATGTTCTAATTGATTTACTAACCCCTCATGTTATTTCACAAGCTTTGGTGAGCACTAGATTAGATTTAATTTCTTGTTTATTAGAATAAAGTGAACATTAAACGTAGGACTCTTTCAGGGTTGTTGGATGATTGTATTAGAATGTAGGCTTTGGAACCATTCCTACCATGGTTTATTGTGACAAGTGACCCCTTAATCAGGTATAGTGGATCCCATATTGATCATTATCCCACTTAATAAATGTATTCCTAATTAGAAGTGTAGGTATGATCTATCTTCTTTGAGTTAGGATTGATTTATAGACATGATGCATTTCTAATTGCATACAGACTTCACCTTGAAATACTTACCTAGAAATAAATGATTCCACTATTTTAGCACATGAACTATGGAAGTAATCTCTAAATCATGCATGGGATATTTTTTTCATCTTATTTGAGGTTCTAAGAATTATAATCCACCACTTTACCTTCTTCAATTGATATGCCACTAAAGCCTTCCTTAGAAACATCAGCCCATACCTCAAAATGACCATTTGAATTAGGTATAATTATAATAAGATTAGTTTTCAATAGCTATTTGAGCTTTTTAGAGCCTCTTCATATTGAGGTGTCCATACAATTTTTTTGCATTTATGTTATAAGGATGTAATTGGATTAGCTAAGTAGGGGGAATTTTCCACAAATTACCAATAATACTAGTTAGGTCCATAAAAATATGCACTTCGTGCACATTAAAAGGAGCAAGCCACTCCTAAATGGTTTGAATATTTTTTGGGTCTACAACAATGCCCTTCTTTAAAATCATGTCCTAAATAATGTATTTTATTTTGATAGAAGGTGTATTTGGACATCTTTCCAAACAATTTGTATCATACCCAACTTCATTCTTAGAGTAGATGAGAATGTCATTCGAGAATACTAGTAAAAATTTATCCAAGAAATATCTATAAATGTTTTTAATCAAATTCATGAATGTAGCAAGTGATTTCATGAGGCAAAAAGGATTTTAAATGTCCTCCTTTTTTATCCTTAGCTAATGGTAGCTAGATCTTAAATCATTTTTTTTAAAGACTATTGCATCTTTCATTTTATTGAACAAATCATTGATTTGAGGTAGCGTGTTGTGATTTTTGATTGTCACCTTGTTGAGCATGTGGTATTGAATGCATATCCTTAAATTATAAATTTTATTTCATATAAAGATCACTAAAGCACATCAAGGTAACACACTTGGTTGGATGCTTCTATTATCTAAGATTTCCTGAAGATAAACTTTCAACTCTTGTAAATCTACCACATTCATTTTATAAGGGGATTTCAATCTAGGGGTAGTCCCTATCATTACCTCAATGGTGAAGTTAAACTCACATTTAGGTAGAAAATTAGGCATTTTTAAATGGAAAACATCCATAAATTATTGTATACTGGGAATATTTAAACATGACTATCCTTATTCCTTCAGAAATTCTTGCAGTTAGATTGTAAAGAGTTTACACCCTTTTCTCATAACCTTTTTTAATTATAGAGAAAATAATTTTATATGTTTTTATCCCTTAAAGGCCTTATATCTTTATAATTTTTTTGTTTTCATCAGCACAATGCATCATTTTTCTAGATCAATCAAGTTCTATGTGGTATTTTTACATCCAATACATGCCTAATATGATATCATAAATCCCCAAAGGTCATGAAAATAAGTTCACCCTAGTTATGAAAAATGCCAAGATCAAGTTTGGTTTGCTCCAAACATTCCTAGATAGGTACCCATTTGTAAGTACCAAACTCAACTTCCCAGCCTTCTTTTAACTAGATAAATATTTGCCTATATACATTTGTTACAACAAGTATTACAAATCTATCTATTATACAAAAATCAATTAAAATAGTCATAAAATTTCCAGATATATTAACTCTTATCTCTATTGGTGTAGCATGAAAATTATATTTTCAATTTTATACTATTGCATACACTCTATGGTATGTTGGCTACTCGATTTTCAACTTAATCAGTCCTTGAAGTAATGGTTATCACCATATTCCAAACACACTACTACCCTTTATAGAGTTATTAGGATAGTTTTTGCTCCTGTGGCTAGCCCATGTTGGTTATTTTGATTTTATTTTTCTTAAAAGAACCCATTTTTGAGGTGTTGTGAGACTTAAAATTCTTATTTTATCCTTGGAATCAATTTAAACTTTTATTATTCCCCTGTAACTTATGATTCTGGTATTGTTGGAAATATTGTCATAGATGTCAAAGGTTTAGTATTATTGGTGATAAAGGCCCCATTACATTTAATGTTGTTTATCTTGGCTAATATGAGTTAATATTTATTTAATATTCACGAATATATTTTTGGTTGCATATGAGACAAAATAAGGGCCCATGGAGAAGTCGAAGAGTCACGAGATAAAGACAAAAGAAGGATGGGATGCATTTTCCCATGAAGAGTCATCTTGGGGAATACCAAGAGTCACCAAGTGAAGACAAAAGAGTAAAGGCACAATTTCTCATGAAGGGACACTTTTAGGAATACAAAGAGTCACCAAAGATAAGGACAAAAGTGGGAAGGACGTTTTTGGTCATGAAGGGTCACCACATGACTTTTCAAATGCTTGGATATGAAGGGTCATCCAATATTGGCACCATTTTCCATGAGAATTGAAAGGTCACAAAGGGGAAAGGCCAAAGGTCATTTGGAAAGTTATAAATAAAGGCTTGAGTAGTCATTTGTAATTTGTGAGTGGGAGGTTGATTTTGATATTGTAACATCTAGCTTATAAGAGCAATTGTGAGAGATGAATATGATTTGTATTTTTTATATCTAGCTTAGAAGAGAAAAGGTGAGAGAAAGGAAGGAGATGTTGTATTGATCTATCAATTGTTGAGATAGAAAAATTGAGAGATAGGTGTGTGGTATACACAAAGGGGTTGGTGCTCCTGTGGATTGGTACTCATGAATTGTTGCTAAGTTGGTGCTTGGCAAAGGGGTTGGTGATCACGAATAGGTGCTGGGTTGGTGCTCAGAAAAGGGGTTTGAAGCTCCTATGGGTTGGTGCTCATGAATTATAGCTGAGGTTTGTACTTGGCAAAGGGGTATGGTGCTCCTGTGAGGTTGTTCTCATGAATATATTTGAGATTGATTCTCTATGGTAAGGGTCATCAATTGATACCCCTCCAAGGTACAGAGATGGTTCCACCATAGGGCCACAAAACCATTTAACTGGTAGATATCAACCTTTGATTTCACATTGAATGGCATGTCATGCAGGTTAAAATATTTTTATAAATTTATGAGGCATGCATTAGTTGCATCTCCTGATTCCTTGACTGAAAACCTAGGTAAGGGAATCTTTTTGATTTGTTTGATGATTTAATCTACTATTCTTATTGGTATTTCCTAGAGTGCTTGTAGCTCCACTTGTCTAAATTCTAATCAAGGAATTTATCCCTGGTGATCACCCTTAATATTATTCAATATACATTTTTTATTTTCAATCTCTCCTTAAATGGCATTCATATCTATCAAGATTTCATGAAGGACTTCTTGCTTATCAACTAGGTTATCCCTAATTACATTATCATTATGGGCTTCATTATTTTCATTGTCATGGTGGAGGAGAGGTTCATTTATGTATTAGTTTAGGTTTTTGGAAGTATGGCCCTTACCTCTGCTTCTACCTCAACCTTGATCTCTACCTCCTAATACTAGCCTATCAATACCATAATCATTATCAACTTAATTGTTATGAGCTCTGGTCTTAAACATTTTCATAAGGAGTTAAAAAAATTATCTTAGGTAGTATTAGGAGAATTAAACCCTTCCAAAGTCTTAATTATATCTATGTTTATGATTTGATAACATTAACATAGGATTTGATACCAAGTGAAATGACCCTAATAAAATTGTAGAGTGTCACTTTGTTTAGAGAATAAAGCATAATCATGAATAGGGTCCACTACACATAGTTTGGTTTTGTGTAACATACCCATAACCAAATTTACATACATGTAACCCTTAATTATGGTAATTACTCCTAGAATATTCTATGGGGAAGATTATTTCCCTATTAAATCTACATGTAGCTCATAGTGTGTCGATATATGATTTATAACAATAAGTTATGAACTATATGGTGGAAAACACCTTCCCAATAGGAACACGTATTTGTCCTTATCCTACCTAAGTGACTCATATCTACAAAATTCCTGGTATAGGTTGGTGTAGTTTATTTTTCCCTTCTTCATTATTGGGACACTTGGGTTAATAAGGATATTTCAATGTTAGGGATAGGTCAAAATAAACAAAAAATTATTTATTATTCCTAAGTTCAAGAGTTACATCATTATTTTATAAGCCACAATTCAGAATATAGAAGTAACATTATACTATTTGACTCAATCAATGATGTATTAGGAATTTAATGAATTTTTTATAAGTAAAAAACCCATTATATTAATATCCCTATTTAGATCATTATACCATGATCTATAAGTTTTTAGGGATCCTCATACTACATTCTTCCACTTACCATTTTACATAAAATTATTTATCATGATTCTTGTCAAGGATCGATGTATTCACACAAGTGATCATCATACCATTGACCAATATTGCTTAACTCATTCTTATAATAACCTTGGACCATCTTTTAGGTAAGTATTTAGAGTTCAAATCTCTAGAGAACTATCTATTTGTCACTTGGTCATTATCATAAGAACCAGTTATAATGTAGGATCAAATTTAAACCAATAATAAAATTACATCACTTAATATTAATCTATGTGATTATTAATCCTTTATTTTATTCATTAGTTTATGTAACTTGTCCTTTTAGGAACATCAAAACCATTACACTAAAAATATATTGTAATTCTTTAATGGTCTGAAAGAGTTATCAAACTCTTTAGATAAGATCTCTCCAAGAGATCATTAATATAGATATGAAAGATTTAGCATTGCACATACCAAAAATGAATCAATTTATTATATTATATGCTCTATATCAAATATATTACAATAAAGATATACAAATAGGTAGAAAATATGATAATACTAACCATCCCATATATGTGGGACTAACTTCCCTAATATAGGTAGAATTAATTCATAAACCCATCATCCTCATGAATGTGGGATAAACATATCAAAATTAAATAACACCTAAGGTAGCTAAAGAGTAGGAAAGTAATATAACAAACCAACAACCCCTTAAACTTAGTTTAGGTGGGTGAAATAAAAGATGTAGTGTGAAGCCATGTGTCCCTATGGATGCTAATCCATATTTTTTGAGTACATGGATGTCAAGTCACTATAACTACCAAACCAAAGTAAGAATGGTGCTAAATATGAGGATCACTAAACATGAACATTTTACTCTAAAATACTAGGTAGAATGATAAAATTGAGGAAGCATTGCTTGAACACCCTCCAATAAGATGGTGAGAATTGATCCATAGGTTGGTGGAGTTGCCATATTGGTGTCACCAGTGGGGATACCATATTGGTGTCACTATAAGAATTAATAATAAGGCCATGTATTCAAGTAAAAAATACTCATATAGGTTCCACTAAATAAAGTGCATGAATAAGATATCCATGTAGAAAGGAGAAATCCAAAAACACTAAAAAAATTACAACATATGCGTATAACTCTCATAAAGTGGAGAAAAAATGAGAAAAACCATAGAAAAATTCTCCCTTATAAGAGAAAAAATGAAAAGAGAGAGCTATAAATCCCCCCAAAGATGATGTTGAATTAGTCTAAAATCTAAGTTCTTGTATGTCACAAAGGAACTCAATCTGCATGAGTGGTAAAAATCCACTACTCAATCACAAAAATAAATAACATTAGGATTCACCATAATAAATTCAATCAAGAAGAGCATCATTGGTGACAAAAGTACAAAGGAGTAATACATGTGTAAGGAATACTCAACACCCAAGAAGCAGAATGTACACCACACCCCCCATACTACTGACTAGGTAGAGTGAAGACAAAAAAATTGTATGAACCCCCCCATACTGCTAAATAGGTGGAGTAAATGAAAAATATCTGCATGAGTGGTTTGAATCCACTACTCAAACATTGAACAAGTTGACAATGTATGCTATAGAATAGATCCATATGATGTGGGAGACTATCAACTATCAAAAAAGTGGTGTCAAAAATATAGATATAATCTCTCAAAGAGGATGGTTCTAATGATGATGGAAGAGATAAGAAACTAAAGAGGTGAAAAGGTGATCAAAATAGAGCACACAAATGTCTGAAGGTAGACAAGGCTCAATCAACAAACCCCCATGGCACTTTATAAATTAGTGTGAGTATAATATATCCCATACACAAAAAATAACAAATGAAAATAAAAAAGACACTAGGATTCACCAGAATAGCTCCAAATAATGTGATTCTTGACCTATCAAAAAATCCATCAAGTATCATGAAAAATGATCCAAAAATAAGGGAGCAAAAAAGTGTCTCCATAGAAGAAGGTAAGGTTCTAAGAAAGAGACCTTGATGAAGACATGCCACAAACTACAAGTGTGTCAAAGTGATAATTCACAAAATATAATATAACATGTCATTGGCTAGTGTAAGAGTATGATAAATGGTAAAAAATCCATTAAGTATGCAAAGACACTCAAAAATATCAGCTATCAAAAATGAAAATTTACAAAGAACATGTAACAAATGTTAGACTCAATCAAAAATGTGCCCAAGATAATGAAAAGTGTAATCGTGTCATAAACAATATAATATTGGCCAAAAAAGAGCAATGTGGGCCAAATCTCATGCTAATATAACATTATTCATAGCCAAAAATATGTCCAAAATTATAATTAGAGAGCAAAATCAAATAAGGAAGAAAATGTTTTATTTTGCATGTGATGGGATTTGACCTCCTACCAAACTAAACCTCACTCATCGGTCTTTTACTAGAGAGAGAACAAAGGTAAAATCAAAAGTCTCCTTATAATTTTTTCACCACCACTATAATAAAGTTAGGTGCCCAAAATAATATTATTTTTTTAATAAAAAACAATTAAAAAAATTGGCCTCTAAACTAAAAATGACCCCTCTAAAAAACATTCTGCCACCAAGTAAGAAGGCATCCCCCACAATAAACATTTATAAAATATAATGTCTTACAATTATCATTCATATGAATGAAATAATATAAATAATAAGGCTCCCCTTAACCTAAAAAAAATGATCCCTTCATTAAAAATACCCCCATGTATAAAAATTAATAAAAATTGGCCCCCATGATCAATGTTAAATGACATTTTAATTATGGAGGTGTTTGGCCATCATTTGGCATGGTGATATTTATATGGAATTGTGTAAGGGATGCAAATTCATATCTAAAAAAATGGAGAGAGATGTGTGGCATTGAAGACCATGAAAATAACTCAGAGGGTAAGTTGTGAGGATTATTTTCTTGAGGAGGATGGTGAGTCAGTGGGCTAGGAGATTAACAACATATGAGTAGCTACAAGTGAAGAGAGTTTAACTAGGATCTTTCTAATGAGGTCAATTAAATACATGTGGATGTTGGTGAAAAGGAAAGTGAGGGAAATTTATAGATCTACCCATATTTTCATGGTTGTGTCTTGTATCAATCCTATCAAATAATCCAACCTTGGTGAAAATCAAGATCATACCAAACCATTAAAAGAAGAAGCATAATCAACACCACCACTATAGGTATCAAACATAGGACCATCACAAAAAAATCACGTTAATCATGATGAAACCATACTAATGATTTGATCATAACCCAATGCCCCTCTCCAAATAGTATTTGTTATTGAAACACCCTTCATAGTGATTGTGATGGAAAGAAACATCCATGAGATTAATGTAAATGTTAAAATGTCAAGAAATATTCTATACTTGAGCAAATTTCCTAGCATACTATGAGAGTAACTTTATATACCTTAGTATAGATATGAGAACACAAAAAAAGTACTTTATGACCATTGACCATTGTCATTCATGCCTTTGTTATCTAACTTCCTCATGTAATCTAGGAACATCTCCAAAATCTCTTTCTTGATTTTGTAATGCCCTCATTATTATTATTAGCCACATCTTATTTATCATTGATGACTAGCAAGAGGAGACATTGAAGAAATTTTAAAGATGCCAAATGGCATTGGAGTAAAAATGTTGACTACGAACCCTCAAATACTATCTAAATATTATGTCATGAGTTATATACCATTCATAAATTCGAAACAAACCCCTCAATATAATCATACAATATGTTATATCCAGAATCAATAGATTGGCTTGTATGTCTCTACACTAGATCTTCTACAAATTAGCAAAATAGATTTTCAAATGTAAAAAATACCTTACATATCTATACTTTTATATAACAAAAAAGTGTCTTAAATGCCCAGATCTTAATAAATATGGAATCCATATGGAAATATATGAGAGACATCCAAGACAATTTTGGATATGCCACTACAAAAGACAAAAGCTGATGCCACATTAGAGGCTTCAAAAAATGCAAAACCACAAATCTAGATAGATAGTAAATTCTAAACAGTCAATGTTATGCTAAAGGGGCCACAATATCCCAACTCTCTTTTCCTAGATATCAACACCCTTAAATCTAAAGAGTATGACCAAGGAACCAAATAATTACCAATTTAAAAACAAACTAATTTTTGATAATAAGAGAGACTTAATGAGCAAGTCATGATAGATTCATAATGGAAATAAACCTACAAGCTAAGTAATGGATATATTAGTTGAGTAATTACTATTGGGGGTGGCTCTAATACCATGAAAGAGTTATCAAAACTCTTCAGTCAAGATATCTCTGAAATATCATTATCACAACTATGGAAGCTTCAGTATTGCACACACCATGAATAAATAAATTATATTCTATTATATGTTCTATATCAAATATATTACAATATAGATGTACAAATAGGTATAAGATAGGAGAATCATGACAATCCCATGAATGTGGGACTAACTTCCCCAGTATAGGTGGAAGTAAGGTATAAACCCACCATCCTCATGAATGTGGGATAAACATATACAAAGGAAATAACACCTAAGTAAGCTAAAGAGTAGAAAAGTAATATCCTACACTAACATGGTCATCATATTCAATTCATAACACTAAATAGGCTTATTCCATTTTAATGCCAAAACATGCTTATATAAAACTAACTTCTTTAACTCAACTAATGCATTGATTACAACCATGGTTATTTTTTTAATTATTTAATTAATTTGTTTCAAAGATCATAATTCTTATGAATACTATACTAATCAAACAATTGATACCTTAAATTAATAGTAACTTCTAACATTGAATATTAGCGTAACTGAAAGACAATCCTTCTTAAATGTAGCTTGTGGTCATATTGACAACATGGTGTCAATTTATCACCATTATCAATTTATAAACAACCAATTAAAATAATTATGAATAATATTTTAATAATAAAAAACTCCATTTAATATTGAATTCACTCCCCAAGTGAATCTTATTTTAAATATTCAATCAAGTAAAATTTACAAGGCATCACTATATCTCAAGAGAAGGAATTAAGAGAATCTTGACTTAGAAAATGGATGATTTATTTATGCAACCTGAACCATTTCCATTTATTGAATTAATGACTAAATAATAATTGAATTCCCAATTTATAACTTGAATGAAACATACTTTAATAGTTCAAATAAAACTATTACTTTATATTCATTTTTCCCCTAATAGAGATTGGGAAAATTTTGGTGATGCAACTTGAATTATTTCAAATTGTTTTATTTAATATGTAAGTTTAGGCTTGTTATACTTGGCTATAACATGATAAGGTAAGATCAAAATCACATATCAAAAATATATAGCTATTTGTGTGCTAGGGTTTAATCCCAAAAATTTAAAATAACTTGGTAAAATAAAACCAAGATAATATGTATGCCAGAAGAAGGATTTTTACCGATTTGAATTATTTTGGGGAATTTTTTGGTTTATAAATAATTCTTATGATTTTTTCATGAACTTAGAAAAAATTGTTTTTATTGAAAAATACAAAATAGATATTCATTTTACTTTTTGTAAATTAATATATCACTTACTTTTGATTCAAAGTGCCTTCTAGGAAAGAGATGAAGTTATGATTTATTTCTTACATGGGAAAGAGAATGGTTTAATTCCACCACACCTAACCTCCTTTTCTAACTGAGCCAAAATATTCTCTCTTCTCCCTCCTCTCTCTTGGTAAGGTTTCAAGTCCATCTACTCACAATTTTTGCCATTCATATTCTTCCTCCTAAGGTTTTTTAATCCCCAAATCTTTTCTCATACTCCTCTCTCCTCCAACTATCCCAACAAAAATATGTTATGGAAAAAGAGACTAAATCCCCCAAATTCACCAAAGATGAAATCATGTAATTACTTATTCCATTAACCAAGATATTTGGTCATAATATCAGTTTATTAATATTTAAAATGCCCATGTTCCCTCTACCTAGGCCATTATGACCCAAATCAAATCTTTAAAAAATTATTTAATTAGGGTCCCTCCACCTAGGAAATTAAATGGATAAGCAAGTGGGTCGAAATCATCGCCAAGGAATTAAAGAATAATAATTTTTTTTAATAATAATAACCCCACAACAAATAAAACATTAAAATGGCTAAATGTAAGATAATAATAAAACAAAACAAGGCAAATTCCACACACTGACAAGAATGGTTCAAGTAAAATGATCAAACTAGAAACAAAATAATAAAAGGCAATAACAAGTGATAAAATAATAATAACTGACAGATTATTGATACTTAATGGATTATGCATGATATCCATTTTACCTATGTTAGTGCCATTTGATTACTCATTACCTTAACCCATTGTTTCTCTGACTACCATAATCCATTACCATCCTAGCTCTTGTACCTATACCTATAGCCACAAATAGGCATCAATAGAACTTGAACGACATGAAAGTATCATAATAATATGATTGAACTAAATAGTACAAATTATAAGAACTAAATTAGAATCAATTTTTTAACCAAGATAACCAAATCACCTTGTTGTAATATAAACTATGAGTATAATACTCTATCAAATATCCACTATAACAAAATAAACATGATATAAATTAGATTATAAGAACACTAGTGCAACATGGTCAAAATAATAGTTTTAAAAGTCTAGCTAAGCAATAAAATAATATGCTAAAAATATATAGTGGTCTATGAAATAAGATATATAAGTTGGATTGTAACACAAACAACAATCTCCATTCTAATTTATATGAAAGGATATATAATACAATATAGAAGAAATAGACATGTGCCATATATCAAATTTTCACAAAATACACATGCATTAATTTATTAAATTAAATAATTGAAATATGTATTAGTTTTTAATGCAATATCTCATCGTTTCACATTGATTTTTATTGTTATTTAATTTTTTAATTAAAACATAAACATCTCAAAATAAAGAATATTGTATTTCTTATAAATGTATGGAATTATTATAAAGTACAACTAAAATAAATCTAATTATTTTCTAAAATAAAGTTGAAGAAACAATTTCACATAATTAAAGTAGGCCATTGAATTTTCAAAAAAATTTATAAGCCTATAACTAATTTCTATATATTATGATATCAAAAGTGAGTTATAAATAATTTATATTTATTATAATATTAAAATTTAATATTAGTGACTTTTTTATGATATCAAAAGTGAGTTATAAATGGACACCAAAAAACTTGCTAAAAATCACAAAAATAAGACACTGGGAAACAACTAGTTTGAGTCTTTAGATTTTGACTAGATAACCAATTTGATGGTCCCAATACTATCCTTTTTATTCTTCCTTACTCTTGTGTGATTGTTGATAACCTGTAGAGGTTTAATGACTTCCCTCTTCCTCTTAAGCCCCATGGATCTAATTTTTGCCTTTCCCTATTCTGAATCATCTTGTCTTCTTCTTCATTTTCATTATCACTATTCTTTGTGCCATGTGGGGATTGGCCCACACTCACTTCTTCCTCCTTATGATTGTTTCCCTTTCCCATTGAAAAGTCACTTGGAGACAACAAAGCATTCAACTCAGAAGCCTCTAGATGGCCACCTTTGTCTACAAATTTTGTAAATATTATTGTATTTCATAATTCAAATTAAAGTTTAAAGAAAATATACCCATGATGGCAATGGGTTTAACATAAAATGGAACACCCTTATGACTACCTTCAGGTTGAAATTCCTGTAGAATGTTTTTTGCACCAAACCCTTCATTATTTCCCCCTTCAGATTTCACCTCATGTTTTGAGAAATCCTCACTAGTCCTATTAGAATCCTCGTGTTCACTATATATGTGAATGGCCTTAGAAACTGTCTTTATCTAGAGAGTTTTCCCCATTTTTACCATAATCAGGATGAGCCCCTAATGAATTATGTTCATCAAAGGGTTAATTTTGAAATTAGTGATAAAAACTTCAATTTATTTTATCAAGAAGGGAATAGTAATAGGATGACTTCTAAAATTATTGAAGATGAGGAAATGATGAGAAAAATTCATAGTGTGCTTTCCCTCAAGAGTAATATATTTCATGACTTGAAGATAGATGTCTAGTCATTTCCTTGGTAAATCAACACTAAAAAACCCTTTATGATTTGAGGAATTGGGTTTTTTTTCTCTAATCTATAAAAAATATTTAACAATTCATCTTTTCTTTTCTTATCTTTAAAAGCTTTAACACCATTGTAGTCCATACCTATAATTTTGCCGATGATTTCTTTAGTTACCATGATTTTTAAAACATGCATACGAACCTCCCTTTCCTTCTATCCTCTTACAAAGTCATGATAAATAATTGCATCATGGTCAACTAACCTTTCTATGAAGCTTGTGATCCCTCCCTTCACTATTTTTTTCCATATGTAAGGATCTTATTTCACCTCAACATAAGAAATGGGTTCAACTCTATCGTGATCACCTCCCATATTGATCTTTTTTTTTCACTTTATGTGAGTAGGGCCACTAGCTATTAATTATAAAAATGTCTTATATCTTTCCTTTAATCATAATAGCAATTAATATGAATTCTATCCACTTGTATAATGCCTTGAGGTATGATTATTTCATGATTTTAATACACATGCTGAATCTACTACACCCATACTGATTAGATTTATCTATGATAATGATCATAAAGTCATGTATTGGTCTGGCCTTTATTAGAATAAATGATTAGCATGACATCAATGAGAAATTCCACATCACCTTGTTAGTAGCTAAGAGAGTCATGTATGACCCCTAAGTTCAACATTTTTTTAGCACTTTTATTTCCTTCCCTATAGACATGATCTATAGTCACACCCTTTAAAGAAGTTAGAAAATTTTTAGCATCCTTCATTATGCTAGTAATATTTCAAGAATATTAGGAGGATCCCTTCAAATAGTTGATAGTGTTCAGTGAGTCTCCTTCCACTTGTAATTTTTCCATCCCCATCTTGGCTATAAGTTCAATCTCCCAGCAAATAGCCATGACTTCTGTAAAGTGATTGGTTTAGATCCCTAAGGGTCATACATATACTACCAAGATATTTTTGTTACAATCTCAAATGACTCCTCCATCTCCTGTAAGTCCAAGATTTTTTTCTTTTTATCCATCAAAATTTAGCTTGAACCATAGAGCTGAAGGGAGAATCTACTTTATCTTCATTCTATTAGCACACTACTTTTTAGAATAGACAGGAATCACAAAATTTAGTGAAAGTAAGATTTGAGAGAAATAAGAGGAAGGTGGATCACCAAAATAAGAGGCATAGGTTAACCAATTCTCCTTGATAAAATCCATTATTTTCTTGAAATTGGAGATGCATCTAGGACTTATGTTGTCAAAGATGTTTGATTGGATATCCAAATTCCCAAAAAAATATGAGGTGGAGCAAGATTCTATTAAAATTTTAGGGGGGATAGTCCCAAGGTGACTCCCATTTGTAGATAAAATAACTTATGGAACCCAGTGAAACCCAAGAGTAATTAGACAAATTAAGAAAATATTTAAAGATGGAAGTGGTGAAAGGATAGAAAAGGAAGATATGTTTAGAATATTCAACCTGCTTTTTGTAGAGTACACACCTGTTAGGTATTGAAAGTTCCCTTTTTCATTAAATTGTCCATCGTTAAGATTTTTTTTGTACAACCAACCAAAAGAAAACATTAATTTAGGGCATTAGATTTTTTATCCACAAAAAAATCCATTTTTCCTCCAATTCTTCTTGATCCCATAAAGATAGATAACTAGATCTGATAGAGAATAGACTACTAAGATTGATCATCCATATAAGGTCATCATCTTTGGTAAATTTGCTTATGAGTATTCTAAAGTTGGTTATTTAACTCTTATAAGAAAAGAGTTTGTTATTGGTTCAAATTTTCTTTTTGAAGTAACTTCTACCTTTTCTTATCCTTTAACCTCTGACCAATAATCACGCACTTTTTGACCTATAACATCCTTAAAATAATCACTCAGTCCTTTTGTAGCTTAAGAGGATCCTAGAGAGAGATGATTAATCCATAGATCATCCCAAAAGTCAACTTTGATCCCTCTATAAATTTTCCATTTTTACCCTCTCAAAAGAATATCCTTTCCTTTTCTCAAAGCTTTCCAAAATTATAAACCATTAATAGGACCTTCTTCAATAATAAAGTAAGATCCCTCCCTAGAGTTCAAATACTTAGCTTTAATAATCCTCATCCATTGGTTATCTTCCTTAATCACCCTCCATCCTTACTTGGCTAGAAGAGCTTGATTCATATACCTCACCCTCCTAAGACCTAAACCCCCTTCGCCAAAGGTAAGTAAGCTTTATTCCAAGATAAAATTAGAAATTTGAATCTGTCTTCCATCCCTCTCTAGAGGAATTTTTTCTATAATTGCTCAAGTTGGTCTGCCACTTTGCCTAGAATAAAAAATAAAGACATAAAATAAATTAGAATGATCTACAAATAACTCTTTAATAATTACAATTTTATAGATTAGGAGAGAAAATTCCCTTTTCATCTAGATAATTTCTTCTAAATCCTATCAAAAAGAGGGTTCCAAAATTTTGATTTCATATTGCCTTCAAAAAGAGGGATGCCTAGATAGGAGGAAGTAAGATTATTTATTACACATCTAATGATCCTATAAATCTTCCCCTGTAAATTTGGTGGAGTAGTGATGGAGAATAAAGATATTTTAAGGAAATTTATGCTTTGACCTGACACTACCTCATAGATTTCAAGAATTTCCCTAAACATTTTGATTTAACTATTGAGGATTCTTCCATCATCAGAGTGTCATCTATAAATTTTTGGTGGATAACATGTCTAGTGTTGGGAGCCACTTTAATTACCTTGATGAAACTATAAGAACTAGCAATATCAATGATTCTACTCAAAGTTTTAGCCATCAAAATAAATAAATTAGGTGATAAAATATCACCTTATCTAAGACCTCTACCCATAGGAAAAAAACCTTTGGGGACCCCATTGATAGTGATTGAAAATATAGGGGTAGAAATATAGGAAGTGATTAGATTTTTGACTACCTGATAAAATCTAAACTTTTGAAGAAATTTATCTAGGAAATGTCATGAAACCCTGTAATAAGCTTTATTCATATCTAGTTTGAGGAACATTCCCTATCTAGAGGAGTTGAAAATTAAGTGTATAGTTTCATGAGTAATGATAATACCATCTAAAATCTATCTTCAAAAAACAAAAGCCCCTTGTTTTTTTGCAAGCAGCTTGTCAAGAAGTATTTGGATTCTTAAATTCAAACCTTTAGTATAAATATTATACAAAGTGGAACAAAGGATGATGGGTCTAAAATCATTCAACTAATTTACTCCATGCTTATTAGGGATTAAAACCAAAAAAATATTGTTAAATCAATAATTATTATTGTGTGTGTGGATGTGTGTCTCTAAATATAATAGTAAGTAAAACAATATTTAAAAAAAAATCTACTTATAATTGATTTTGTTTTATTACAAAGTAAAACTATATTTTTTAAATATTTTTTCCTTATATATACTATTATATTATTTTTATTTTATAATAAAAAAATAGTTTTGATAGGTTTATTTGTGTTAGTATACACAAAAGATTAATTTGAACTAGATTTTTATACAATATAATTTTAAACTAACAATAAATTAATAATTATGAATTGTGTGTGTGTGTGTGTGTGTGTGTGTGTGTGTGTGTGTGTGTGTGTGTGTGTGTTTTGTGTGTGTGTGTCCATATTTACATTTTTTAATGAAGAAGTAAGTAAATAATTATATTAGATATTTTATGCTTTCACAGTCAATATAAATTGAACTTCTAACTTTTAGGATTAAAACAACATAGTTTATTCCCAAAAGCTAGAAGTTCAAATAATTATTTATTTAATTTTTAAAAAATAATTTAATTTTGAACTAACAACATACATATTTTCATAAATTATACACATTTCAATTTATTTTCCATAATTTATATTAGAAGTTCAAGAAAAAAAATTGTAATATAAATTAAAGCAATAACTTTAAAAAAATCCTAATAATGCCATGGCCTAAAATATTTCTCAATGTTGTAATGGTATAATAATTTATTATTTAATGTATATCTTATTATTTATTCTTAATTTTTTGTTTCCCATAAATATAAAAGTATTTAAATATTCAAAATAAAAGTTTGTAATATAAAGATTAACTAATTAGTCAATCTTCACATTTAGAAAAATAAGTTGTAACTATTATTTTTTTACATTTGAGAGAATATGTAAAAGATTTGAAATTATATTAATTTTTAGTCTAATTATCAATACATAGTATCTATCACATGGATAACCCAGGTTTAGAACCCAAAGGATGTCCTCACATATTATCTAAGATACAACTAATCTATGATCACATTGCAAGGTAGCTGCCCACTTTTTTTTATTATAAATCATTTTGAATCGATTTAGGAAAACATACATGCACAAGTATTAAGTTTCCCTTGCTTACCAATGATTAAATCATTCCAAACATTTAGAACCATCATATCTATTAAACAATTTTTAGCTTAGATTTTTGAATATAAAATTATCAAATCAAATTAATTCATCAAAAAAAAATTCACCCTCAAATTAAATTCATTTACTAGACATTTTACAACTTCATATAAATTTTGACTTCAAACATCTAATAAAAGCATCTACCCCCAAAAAAAAGTGTACACAAGTTCCATTAACAACCCCATACCAAATATTTTATTTTGAAATGTTTTTTTAATAATAAGTAGAGACACATATGTTTTTGTGCATGAATATATACTATTTCACACACCATTTCAAATAAAATGAATGAAAAACCCAAAAAAAAAAAGATTTAAAACCCCCTTATTTATAAAACATGAATAGAGGTCACTTTTTGATGTTTACACTTCAAAATTGAACTATAAACTAGGTGGATATTCCACACTAAGTTTCACCAACATGAACCCTCTCAAGCCTAAATGTGGAGAATATCATGGGATCCTTGCATTAGGCAAATGAACCTATCTCAAGAATGAGCAAGATTGAGGAAATAATAGAGGGTGGACTCTTGGAAGTTGTTTATGAGATGATGATATGGGTATTAAGGATAGATAATGTATAGGTAGATGAAGAGTGAAATTTATTCAAGAAAGAAAAGAGAACTAGCTATTCAAGAAGGCTTATGAGCCTAAGAAGAGGAAGAATTGATCAATAGTGTCAAAGAAAATCAATGCACCTACATGACAAAGTAAAGTTAAATATTATAATAAAGATCAATAGGATAATTTAGAGATAGGGAGATGGTTAAGGGTGTTGTAATCATCATCTATTAATTAATAATTGACATGCTTATATAGAGGTGCAATACCAAATTTGAAGTTCTTTAATAATAGGGTTGAATATTGAGATCTCTTAAATGTTTGTGTATTAGCCTAATTTTAAGGAATGTAAATATAAAAGTAAAGGAAAAAAAATACAATAACCACAAAGAGATATAACACATGACATACCCTAGATAAACTCAATGTGGTAAAACTATAGTGAGAGTGAATCCATGCTTCCTCATCTCTACTATGTTCTGTTGTTTAAAATCTTTTCTACCTCTTGGGCTTATAAGAAAAATACACTTATAATGATTTGTATAATGTTATTTATAATATTTGAAAGAAAAATATTGAGCTAAGTGATTTATATTTGTGTATTATTCACTCCTTCACCTATAGCTAAGCAACAATGAGAAAAGAATGACAAGAACTCAAATCTGCCCATATATAATATAAATCCAAGTAAACTACATCCCATTACACTTGTTACTTTCCCTCTATTATCCTCTTGTAATATACCTATATTTAACCTTAAGTATACTTGTAATACACCCAATAACTGAAACAAAACATTAAGAAGTTAAAATTCCAAAAAATGGTTCACATTCATGTGGTCGTGGTGAAGCTCTGGAGTTCAATAGTTGAAAGCTTCATGTTGATCCTAAATATTAAGAATGCCAACTTAAAATGGTCATAAATTTTTCATATAGCCTTAAAATACATGAATGTTTTTTAAAATTATATATTTTTTTGAGGGGAATCCAAATATGTAATTAAAAATTACCAAACATTATTTTTTTATTCTTTACAATAGAAACTGGCATTTTTGAGGACTTAGTATTTTCTAGATTACAATTTTTTGATAGATAATTATTATACCAACTAACATGGATGATAAAAATGATAAAATTTATGATCACACACCTAAAATTTAAGGCTTTTGAGTCCTAAAAATATATAAAAATAATATGAATATTTACTTTCTATCAACCAAGTAAGAAACCCATCTTATCATCATCTTGGAGAGTACCCATTTTAGGTTCCAATATGATAATATTTTGTATGGTACCATGATCAAGTTCCATTTTGATCATTTCTTGAATAATACCCTTTTTAGGTTACAATATATTCAACTCTCTAATTTGAAGGTTTTTAGTCCCACTTATTCAAAAACTCAAGTGGTCAAGAATCCTTACCCCACTCCTTTGAATGCCATTTGGATTAACTTGGACTCCCCTTCGCACTCCTCTTGGTCAATAGGATAAAGTATCTATAATAAAAGGTATAAAATGCCTTCTTTGTTCTACATAAAAGGCTCAAAGCAATATATTTTAATAAAAAAAAGGATACATATACAAGTAAAAACATTCTTCCTCAGGCTTTATAATGTTACATTTAGAGTATTTTATTTGCTCAAGTGTAGTCATACCATATTTTAATAAAGAAGATAATCTCAAATCCATGTTTTAACATGTCTTTGTCTTCACTTTGTAACTCTCTTAACCATTCTTTCTTTAGAATAGTAATTTCACTTCCCTTAGATGGCTAGTCCATCAAAGACTTTTGGAGAAAACCATCAATTTACATAATTCCAAGAGGTATGCATCATCCCAACAACATTATTGGTAATTTTAACCCACCTTATTTCCAATTAATTAATACTTTCTCCTCTATCACTTTACTATCTAAGTAAACCAACATCTACAAAATGGTTACACCACAACCAATAGAATAAAACACAAACAAAACTAAGATCTATGAGAATATGTTAGAAAAACATTTATGTAAAAAATGATAATATGATCTGATACCAATATAATCCATAAACTAGGTGTATAATCCACAATAAGTTTCACCAACATGGACCCTTTCAAGCCAAGGTGTTTCCCTCAAGTTCTATGTCACAAAACAAACATCTAAAATGTTGTTTTAAT
Source organism: Torreya grandis (assembly GCA_037957365.1). Classification (NCBI taxonomy): domain Eukaryota; kingdom Viridiplantae; phylum Streptophyta; class Pinopsida; order Cupressales; family Taxaceae; genus Torreya; species Torreya grandis. The sequence goes on along the minus strand of JARHVA010003423.1, from coordinate 110,110 downwards.
ATGTATTTTAGTTATTAAGACTATCATATACATCATATAATATAACATATCCACACTCTAAACATGATATTACTTCATACATGACTAAAATTAACATGCTTTCATAGATGTTGAATGATAAATTTGAAGTTATCTAATAATAGGGCAAAATATTGAGATTTATTAAATGTTAGTGTATTAGCCTAGTTGCAAGGAATGTAAATATGCAAGCAAAAGAATAAACAAAATAACCAAAAATATAGATATCACAAGACATACTCTAGAGAAATTCAATGTGAGAAAACTTTGACAAGAGTGAAGCCATGCTTCCTCATCTCCATTATGTTCTGCAATTTACAAGCTTTTTTCTTCTTGGGATTACAAGAAAAATACACTCATAATGATCTTTGTAATGTTCTTTGAAATATTTAAAATAAAACTACTGAACTTAACCTTTTCTAGCTATGTAGTATTCAATCTTACCACATACAACTAAGAAACAATGAAAAGGACTCAAATTTGCCCATACATAATGTGAAACCAAGTAAACTAAAACCCATTGCACTTGTTATTTTCCTTCTATTCTCCTCTTGTAATCTACCTTATAAAGACTTTTATTTAAACTCCTATACACTTGTAATCTAACCAACAATTGAAACAAACCATTAAGAATCCAAAACTTTAAAAAATAACTCACATTCTCATGGTCATGGTGAAGCTCCAGAGTCTAGCACTTTGAAGCTTCAAGATTAATATGCCATCTTAAAATGGTCATAAATTTTGCATATGACCTTGAAATTATGTGTTATTTTTTTAAACTTGTCTATGTTTTCAAGGGGAATCCAAATATGTAATAAAAATTTACTTTTGAAACCAAACATATGTTATTTTATCCCATACAATATAAACTAGCATTTCTAGATTACACATTTTTTATAGTTGATTATTATGCCAACTAAGATGGATGATAAACATGATTAAATTTTTGATCAAAAATGGTCACACACACCCAATGGTGTCACAATCATGGATTATTATTATTATTAGCTTTGACTATCACAATCCTGTAGAATCTCTTTAAAAATATGATGATGAAAACTAACCTGATCTAAGTTATTTATACAGATAATCAATTGACATTATAATGGCATCAATAAACTCCAAACACATATAATATGTATATACTAACCTGAGCATTTTTATCAATGTTATTTACTTGATGCTTGAATGTTAGATTACTAATCTTCATGAACTATATTTATGATACCAATAATGGTACACTATTAAATACATCTACACTAATCAAAATAATCTTCAACATATGTAATCAAAAAAATATGTAGCCCACTTTGTTATTAGGAACCATTTTGAGTAGATAACATAATGATAACTTAGGTAAATAGATATGCACAATTCTAATATAAAATTTGCAACTCAGGTTCATTTATTAAATAAAATTCCACCATAAATTAAATTCATGTATAAAACATTTTGTAACCCCATATAAAATCTTGATTCAAACATCTAACCAAAGAATCTCATCCAAATTTTATTTAAGAATACCAAAAAAAGTATAAACAACTGATAACAATCCAATACCAAATATTTTATTTTGAAATGTTTATTTTATAATGAATAGAGATAACTACACATGTATTTGTGCATAAATAGTAATACATCCACCGTAATAAAAGTAATCTATAATGTACATAATCATAAAAAATTTATAGCCTACTTTATTATTAGAAAGCATTTTGAGCAGACAATATAATCATAATTCAGGAAAATGGAGATGCACAAGTCCAATATAAAATTTATAACTCATGTTCATTTATGACATAAAATTCCACCATAAAATTAAATTCATGTATAAGCCATCTTTCAATCTCATATAAACTATGTTTTCAATCATCTAACCAAAGTATCTTACCCAAATTATATTTAATAAAATAAAAAAGTATAAAAAAATGATAACAACCCAATACCTCAGGTTTTTTAGTGGAAATTATTCATTAATTCAAGAATATTCCATTTTCCAAAATATGGATATGGCTATTTTTTGGACTCAAAAAGAGTGATAGGTCACCAAAAATTTTAGGTTGTATATACTATTTAGAGGTTGGCTCACCTACCATTGACAACTAATTCCATAATTTTGACTATAAATACCCATGTCATAGAAGGACATTCTAATTTATTTTGCCAATATGTGTGACATACCCTAGATGCTTGTCTACCCACTCTAGATGCTAGAATACACACTTTGGATGCTACACTACACACTCTAGATGATCATTTGAAAAATGAAAAAGGGTAATCATATATTTATTTAATCCAAAAATTAATTTCATATTTAGATTCCTCTTGAAACATTAGATAAAGTTTTTAAAAAAAAATTGATCTGACTCCATATGTAAATATTATGCACATTCAAATTTCTAGATGCCATATAGAACCCATGGATGGCATCCACAGGCTTTGGATGACATCCACATCAAGGTGATTTTTTAAAAAATTGTCTATTTTTTTAGAGGAATCCAAATATGAAATTAATTTTTGGATAAAATAAATCTATGATGACCCTTTTCCCCATTTTTCAAATGAGAATATAGAGCATGCAGTCTAGTGTCTAGAGGATCTAGATAATGTCTAGATCTTGTAGACACCATCCAGAGTCTATGGACATTGTCCACATGATCTAGATGCCATCTAGACCCCATGGACATTATCCATAAGTTTTAGATGATGTCTATACCCCATGGATGCCATCCACATGCTTTAGACACCATCTAAACCTCGTGAATGTCATCCATAGGATCTAAATGTTGTCTAGAACATGTGGACACTGTCCATATGTTCTAAATTCCATCCAAAGTCTTTTGATGCCATCCAATGGCTCTAAATGGTGTTTAAATCTTGTGGACATCATCTAAAGGCTTTATATGATGTTTAGAGTTTATGGACATCATCCATAGACTCTAGACACCATCCAAAGCCTATAGATGCAATCTATAGGGTTTAAACACCATCAAGAGCCTTTAGACACTATCTAGAGCCTCTAGATAATATCCATAGACTCTAAGTGCCATACAAGGTCTAGATGCCATCTATAGGTTATGGATGGAGGTGCCTAAATGTTTTGGTTAAGTGATGCCTAGGATTCACCTTTTCAATGAAACTAGTTTCCCTTCAATTCACTAAGAATTCAAAAGCTACTTTTCAATATTTTCTAGAATTGTACATAAGGATTTTTCTTAGGGGCCCTTAAAAAAACCCTGCTAATACCAAATCTTTAATTTTGAAAATTTTATTTTAATAAGAAATAGAGAAAATTACACATGTATTTGTACACAAATATTAAATATTATTTTTCCCATTCAAGAAGTAGGCATAAATTATCACCCTCCAAAACTAAAAAATAATTTAATTTAGTGATGGGTTTATTACTAAATAATCAAGCCTTAATACACTTACCAACTTTAACTATTAAAATCTTATGGAAGCTATTTCAAAATGCCTAGGCATAAATCACACCACCCTAGTCTAACCTATATATATTGATAATCACTTGAAACTATATATAATATGTATATACTAACTTGAAGGTTTTCAATAGTGTTGCTTGCATGATACTTGAATGTTGGATTACCAGTATTCATGGATTGTTTTATCACACTAGCAATGTTGCATTATTAAATGCATTTTACCTAGTTCTAATCATAATCCAACCTTTATGTACTGATAATCATTTCACATTATAATGGGACGAAGAAGCTATATATAATGTGTATACACTAACCAAAAAGTTTTCCATAATGTTACTTGCTCGATGCTTGAATGCTAGATTGCTAACCTCTCTAAACTATGTTTATCCTACCATTAATGCTAAATTATTAAATACTTAGATAAACCTAGTGAAAATTTCCATTTATGGAGATTAATTTGGAATTTTGAAGTGACATTGGTAAGTTTTTAAAACTTTTATGGTGGCAAAAAGTATTTCCAGTTGGCCATCATTATTTATTGTTAATTGTTAAAACCCAATATTCTATTTGTAACTATATTGTACCCATTCAATTATAACACTTATGATATTTATTGATGACATCTCAGTGGTTTTTATCATGTATTTACATGTCCTATCAGTTGTCATGATTCATATGCTAACCAATATTTGTATTATTTCTAACCATGGTAACCTAGGTATATGCCCTTATTATTGGTAGGCATAACCATAATGAAATATTTAGATGTGATCATGAATCTATAGTGTTATGATGACAATAGATATGCCTCTAGCATAATTATGGACCCTACTTATCATATTTTTAATGAATTTTATCTATTCAACATTGCCTTTCAAATACTAATATAAAAATTATAGGAGGAAATATTAGAGAAAAATTATATTTATTATAATTATTTATAATTTTTATTCTCTACTTAAAAATTTACCTTGTATTTAATCCAATATCCTAAAAATTGATTGAATTTTATAATTAAAAATTGTAAATATGATTATATGGCCATCAAATTTAGGCCATGCTCATACCTATAACTATGAATTTCCCCTTCCCCTCTACACTCTATTTTTTTCTTATAAATGCAGTTTTTTTCTTACTTTTTTATTGTCCTCTTTCCTTTGTTACCATGTATCCTTATAAGGTTAAGGTTCTCCCATAAACTCACGTCTATTAGGCTAGGGATGTCAAGGGCATATATGTATAGGTGCATCTCTCCTTCCTTAATTGAATGAATGTCTAAAGTCCCTGATCTTGATAATTATAGTTCTAATTTGGAGGTTGAGCCATATATAATATAGATAGGGGCCCTCTTAATGACATCTATAAATATATCAAGAGGCCAAGATATTCCCTCATTTGTAACCCTATTAGGATAAGAATGTCAAAGTCTACAATAAATAAGTCATTTTACCAACCATATTATTATGTTTAATATGTCCACATCCTTCCTCACACTAATGCAAGGAGGTAGTACGAATAGATATAAATATGCACTTATATAAACCCCTATTTGTATAGTGAGGATAAGGAGACATATATCAAAAAAGTACAAGTACCTTATCAAGGACCTAAATTTATAGTTTTGGTGTTGATTTACATTTACAATTTAATTTATCTAGGTTCAAAACTTGTAAATGAGAAAATTACAAGTTTTATGTCAATCAACCTTTGAACTTACATTTTCAAGTTGTACCTTATCAAGCACCATGGTTTACATTTACAAGTTATGCCTTATTAAGCATGCCTTTAAACTTACTTTTACAAGTTATGTTTTATCAAGCATGTTAGTTTAGTGTGGAAGTTGATAAATCATGCCATGTCTAATATTTATACCCTTATTTGGTGTGGCAATTGAGTTATGTCCAAGATTTAGACCTTAGTTTGGTGTGGTGGTTGAGTTCTGCCTATTAAGAAACTTGGTTTGGTGTGAAGAGTAAAACTCAAATTAGTGTGGTTTTTGGGGTTTGACTTATCAATAACCCTATTTTGGTGTGGTAGTTGAATAATCATGCCTTATTATTTTACCCTAATTTGGATTAATGAATGAGATTAATCTATTTAATATAAAAAATTTAAATATAATTCAGATCAACATATATGACATTCAAGCATATATATAAATGTAGAAGACTGAGATTAATTCTTCTAATTTAACATGGGAATATGTTAAATATATAAATTAATTAAAGATATCATGACTCTATTATGGTAATGAAAATTAGAGGTAACCAAACATGTGGTTCATTTAGTTCTAAAACTAATTTGGTGTCTACATTGGGTTGGTTTCGCAAGATTGGGTCGGTATTTATAGTTAACGTTGACTTATTAGTTATTACTAACCTATAAAAAAGGAGGGAATAGTGATTATACGGTCACTTATGATTATTTTTTCATGTTACGTGTTTATGATCCTAAACCTTGAAGATGTGTGCAACTCCATAAATCAGTACCCTTTACATTAAAAACCCTTGGTATGCTTGTGAGGAATAGAAAACTATAAAAATGGGGGAAGTGTAATGGGCTAATTTGAATCCATTTACCCCCATTTGATGATCCATTACCTACATATATAATACTCCAAGGAGGGAAATCAAGGAACATGTAGTTATACCACCTAGTGTGATTGTGAAATGGTGTTTATTTTCTATATGTATGTAACTAAGGATTTGGATTTTCTACTTGATTTTTTTTTTATTTGACTTGGATTTGAAGTGCTTCAGACTTGGCTTGTGATTAACCTTAGTGATAGGTTTGAAAATTGGGAAGAATATGGTATATTTTCTTAGTGTGAAATATTTTATAGATGTATCAAACAAGTGCCCAATCCCTTTTGAATGAGAACTTAATTTATTTACATATGGATCCAGTTGATTAATTTTCCATGCCACTAACATGATATGATAATGGGCCATCCCTAAGGACATGTTTGATTTTATAAAATAGTCATTTTTGGGAGCATATTGGTACTGACTAAATTAGGTTAGTATCAACTAGTAATATTGATTTATCTAGTAGAATTGTCCCATGTACAAGTGGAATAGATTGAGAATCTAGAGATTTATGTGCAAGATATTTGGTAGGCTTGAAAAATATAGTGATGTTCTTTTATGTTTGTAATAATAAAACAAAATGGTTGAATCATAATATATTATGTAAGTGTGAGAGAATGGCATATATAGGACCTTGTTTGAGTGCTCAAGTCATGTATGGTAAATGTGTGTCAAGTTTGTCATTGTTAAGTACTAAAGAATAAATTTTAATATATACATTTATCAATATTTAGACCCTAGTTTATTAAACATCCCATTTTGGTGTGGTGGTTGATAAATAATGTCTTGTCTAATATTTACACCCAAATTTGCTATGATGATTGATAAATCATTCCTTATTCAAGCTTTAGATCCTAATTTATCAAGCACCCTAGTTTTAAGTGGTGAATGATAAATAATTTAGTGTAGATTTACCTTTATAATTTAATTGATAAATCATGCCTTATCAATCACCCTACATTGTCTTGATAAATCATGCTTTATAAATCATCCCAACTTGGCTTGATAAAATGTACCTTATCAAACACACCAACATGGCTTGATAAATTGTACCTTATCAATCACCCTAGTTTGGTGTGTCCTTATATTTAAAAACTTAAATTAAAAAGTGAATTGATAAATTGTTCTTGAATTTTGCCTTATAAATCACCTCAACGCCCTAGTTTGGTATGGACTTATATATACAAGTTAATTAATAAATCATGTTTAAAACATGCCTTATCAAACACCTCAGTTTGGTATTTTGGTATGGACTTACATTTAAAATTTAATTGATATAAGTATATTATGTATTTTTATATTCTCTTTTAATTTTAGATATAATTTATATATATATATTATTAAAATGAATCACCAATATAGTTAGGTATAATTAACTTGTAAACTATAGTCCTTATTATGTAAATGTTCATTGAAGTAGGAATTGACTAATCTATTTATGTTGTAACTATAGTTTCCTTTGTATTACCTCCTCATTATGATCCAATTTTTTTTGAATTGTTTAGCTCCTCGTCTTAAAATTTTTGATCTTGTTTGGCCATATGTTTTAATAATTAATGTTTCTTTACCCTCTTGCACACAATCTATAAAACCTCATCTAAATGAGTATATGGATTATATTAATGCCTATTTTGGTAACATTTTTTAATCAAAACAAGCATTTATTATTAATTTATATATGATTTTACAAATGGTGTTTTTTGGAAGAGCTTAAATCATCGATAAATTAGGTTTTTAAACTTAGTCAAAATAAAATGGTTAGCTATTTAAACTTTGTAAATACACATGTGATGTGTGTTGGTAATGCTATCAACTATGAAAATTAACCACTTAACATGATCAACATATTACCCTTCTTTGACCACTTTGAACAACTATAATGTGTGCCTTAGTGGGTCATTTTTGTGGCTTATCTAATTTGATCCTTTGGCACTATTTATGAGTTTCCAAGAGCCAAGTCTAAATGATGTTTAGTTATTACTGGCTCAATAAAAGGTGTAATTTATGGATTAAGGATTTCCACATTGAATATTGTATGAAGACCCAAGTATTATGGTAGTTCAATAACAAATTAATTCTCTTCAGATGCACACAATATGTTGTAATGACCATAATGTAAAAGATTGATATTCCTATGCGATCCATTAAATTATTCATTCTATAAATAAAACAATACCTTATTATCTAAATTAAATTAATGAGGTGAAAAATGTGCGTCATGGTGCATTTTTAACTACTACTAGTGCAGGCACCCAATTTTGGCACAAAACCCTTATTTCTATGTTTTATTTCTAATTTAGCTTATTTATAAACCTTTTACATTCAAACCCATTTCTAAGATGGAATCAACTAGTTTGGTCCACTAATCTTAAAAATCACCTTAATACTTATCCATAAGGTTTATTTTAGTACATTTGAATCACTTATGACCTATTATCTAGCCCTGTCTCAAAAATTGAACTATGCTTGTCTCTTGGATATCCCTATGGATATAGGGCCCTACCTTGGATAAGCCCATATCCTTACAATCTTATCCATTTTGTATTTTTGGCTCATCTATCATATTTTCCTTTTATTTACACCTTAACCCTTCCCATTTGCATTTTTAGAAGTTGGCTAGTATACATAAGTCATCATATATCATATTATAAATGCAATGTATTTCTAATCCATTTTAGAGATCAATATAAAGTTATAAGGAAGAGGAATAAATAGAGAGATAATTTATCACACCAGGGGTCAATTCTAGACCTAAGCTTCTCCATTTAATTTGTGCTTCACAATACTACACATGTGTAACACTTATCCATCTTAGTCTCTTTGTGCAATCCCTTTGGACAAATGAGGGTAATTGAAATTAAGTAGTTTCATCAATCACTTATAAGGAAGAGAAGGTTGAAACCCTTACTCTAGATATTCCATCCACACACCACATAACTATGTGGAGGTATGATTCTGAGCATATAGAATACACAATTTTTAATGTTACATTGGTGGTGTCTCATCTCCATCGTTATTTTGTTTGGAGTATTTAAGGTATGTCAAAGTGAGGATTCCCTCACACAACATATTATTCCATACATATCTATGGAGTGAATACATATTCATAATTAGGAAGATGTAAGACATATGGACTAGAAAACCTAGATTGAAAATTACGACAAATATACACCGAATGACATAATACATGATCAACCCATAGAGAAAAGATTGATGTGTTGGGATTTATGTGGTTGGGTGTGTAAATGATAGGACCATACAACTATAGTCTCATTTCATAGCATATTTTAGGTTCAAAAAATTAGGTGAAGATCAAATAAAATCAAAATATAGTCTTACATTTATATAATAATCAGGTTGTATTTATTCATTAACCTCTTTTTCAATTCATTACATTGGTTTAGCTTCTATTTTTAAAATTTGAACTTGTTTCTATATTTAGTCATCTTAAGTATGTATGGATTATATATATAAGTTGTGTATGTTTAGATCTTATTAAATACAATATATTTATTCTATAGACACATAAATCTTGTCATAGGTACTTGAAAATGCTTATTATTGACACAATACAAACCATAACTTGTACATAATTACATGATTCTTATTCTCTATTCATTTAATCCATTTGTCTATATGTGAGTTTAACACTTTGTTTTCCATTATCACTACACAAACTATCAATGTTAAATTCTCACATTTCTAAATCACCTTCAAGTTGCCTCATTAAAAATATAGTTGTCTTAGATATCCTTAGAAAATTTCAAAACAATAAATTAGGATCATAGTGTGCCCCTATCCACTTGGACTGACTATGTCATGCACCAAATAATGACTAGTTTCTTAAACTCAAAACATCATGTTAGGTCTTCCTACATGTTTAACATGGTCATTTAAAGTAATTTGTCAAAATATTCACCCATAAATAAGAGTCACTCATTTTCATCAATTGCTAGTCACTATGATCAAGCATATACACTTCTACACATTTAGCAAATATCCTTTATTCTACCCAAATTTTGTATCATTCACAAAGAGTAACCATAAGCCAAGTTAATAGGCGTCTAAATAAAATAAAGAGCTATCATTATCAAGTGTCAAATCCATATTTTGTATACATCCATATAGTCAAAATATTATAATTTAAAATTAACTCTATGTGGGAGAACTACATGGATTTGATTTTCCTCCTTGGAGTAGTAGATATGTAGGAAATACTCAATCATCAAGGGGGTAAATTAGATTAGCTCAACCTATTATAGTCCCCTCTTTTTATTACATGGTTTCAAGCTATAAAATTTACCTAAGTGTTTCAATGAAAAGGAAAAATAACAATTTATATGTATCTAAACCCCAAGGGATATATCTTATATTTATTAGCATTCATAGTCATAACAAGCACAACAATCAATTTTTATGCATAATCAATTGGGATAAGTTTGTAGTCAATAGATTTGATCACACTACACCATTTTCTACTCATTATTATTCTATCCAAAAACATATTCTAATTTTACCTTTGATATGTCATTTATAAAGTCATACTTTCTATGTCTTTTTCTATCAACACCCTGTCACAGTCAACTGAGACAAGTCTATAGTCCACAGAATGGAGTTAACTATGCCATGGTCCACTAAAAGTGGACTTGTCTAAATCTTATTTTTATTTTTGATTTTGATCATGATCTTGCATAGTCACTTATTATAATTTTGAATATTAGACAACTAGAACAATCACCAACAATTTGTGTGTAAATTAAGTATATTTCTCCTTAATACTCTCCAAAAATACCAAATTTCCATATTTAACATCTTTTTCAAAATCAAAATAGTTAAATGTTTTATATTTTTAGCATTATGATATTCTATAGTTTTACACATATAACCACATAAATTTTTTATTTTTATAAAAAATAGGGTAAAACATATTACTGAAACTAAATCTATATGTTTGATACTTTTCTTTTTTATTTCATTTTTTCAAAATTTCAACTTTATTTGTCTTTGTTTTCTTAGAAACTATGTTTTGACAGTTTTAAAACTCATACAAGTTTTTGCTTTAGGCAAATGGGTTATCAATTTTACCTAGACCATGGTGTGAGGGATAGTACCACGATACTCAAGCCATTAGAAAATATTATTCACAAATTTTAGTTTCTAGGTACCTCATGGTATATCAAAATGTCTATGTTTTTTTAATGCATATGAAGCCTTAGGCCATTTTTATTGTAGATCACTGGTAAGTAGTTAGCCTCAAGAATTTAATCTCAATTTAACTAGAGATGAGATAATATTGATAAAATAATGGTGGAGTCCTATGTAGTTAGTGACTTTGTAGTTGTATTCACTATTTACAACTAGGATCAATATATCTAATAGCCTACAAAAAAACACCTTGTCTAGTTGCACCCATTTTCCTTTGTATTTTGTACCTTTTTATGTCACCTAAGAAGGTTAATTCTTATTTTAATCTAATGCATAATTCTATATTAAGTAAAATTCATATGAAGCATACCCAAATTCCTCTAATCCCTTCTCCAATGGATATTATAGATACTGATGATTTTTATGCTAATGCAACCCTTGAAAACTATATGCACATTGAAGATTATGTTAGTGGTAATAATGATAATCAAGATAATGAAACTATGAATGTTAATAAAGATAATCTAAAAATATCAAATAAAATTTATTCTAATAAAATCAATGAAGTAGATCCTAAGCAAGTCAATGAATTATTTGATTTCTACCAAGGAATTCGATCATGCCCCCAACAAGTGGACAATTTTTTAAAATTAATCCTAGAATATAATACTACACATCAATAAAATATTTATTAATCTTAAGATATTACTTTCAAATTTATTAACCCTTCTACTTTAAGTGTTCCAATTACTACTACTGATATTATTCTTGCATCAAGCCCTATAATTACATATCTTCTAACATCTCTAGGTATGGGGTATTAATTATTTTATAGTATATTAAAATGATTATTTATATAAATAAATCATAAACACCTCCATTTATCACCCAAAAATTATTAATTCCAAATTTTTATAATGTATCTTCTCTTGAGAAAATCATTCTAGCTTTACATGCTAAAATATTGTAATTACAATAAGGTGTCTCCAAAGTTACTCACTCAATGGATTATCATAATTTAATCCTTTTTCACCTAAAATAGCCTCTTACCCACTAAAAATATGATTTTTATCTCAAAAAATACCACTTTATGAGGGTAAAGGTGATCCTAAGCAACATCTTCATTAATTTCATGCATCACATGTGGACTATGCTTATAATGATAAATTAATTACCAGGTTCTCTCTAATAAGTCTCAAAAACTATGATATTTGATGGTTATATTATATCCAACTTTAATAAGTGAGAGCATTCAACACATTATTAAATCAATTATAGAACACTTCTCAATTAGCATTGGTGAAAAATTATCTGATACACAAATCGCCAAACTCAAGCAAGGGTCAAATATGAAAATAAATGAATATGTTATTTAGTAAAATAATTTTATAAGAAATATGAAAAAATATATGGTAAATAATTAATTACGTGATGTTTTTACTCAACTCTTGTTATCACCACTTTTTAAATCAATCATGTTTGATAAATTCATATATTTTGATGAGATTTGTCATACATTTAAGGAAAGAGAAGTCAAGTTCATAGAATTGAACAAGCTAAAATATGTACCCAATTACCCATCTACATCAAATACCAAGTACCAAAGCAATAAAAACTATAAATTAAAATAAAATGAGTTAAAAATTAAAGCCAAATCAATAGTTAATGAAGTATCCCAACCATCAAACAACACTCAATTGGCAACTCCATTAAGGAGGTAATTTAAAAAGTTAACACAACCTCTACATATATTTTCATAAAATCTAATTGATTGTAATCTCATTTATCTATCTCCTCCATTTGATCTTGATATAACCAAACCTCAACCTAAGGGCTTTGATAGTATTTCATATTATGACTACCATATATGTATTGGACATTCTAAAAATAAGTGTTATAAATTAAGGCATAATACACATCATCTTATTGATGAAAACATTATTTAAGGAAGCACACCTAAAGAGGAAGTTAGACCACAATAGAAAAATAATTAAATGATGAAAATCTTTAATAATATTTTTCTAAATCATGGTTTAGCAGAGAATATAGATAATTTAGAAGTACAACATGTGTAAAATGTGCATCCTCCTCCTAAGTCATATGGACATCTAATAGATGAAATTATTGGAATATTAAAATTCATATTATCACAATATCCAATTATCACATTTGATGATAGTGAAATCAGTCATGATGATTCAAATAATCATGCTATTTATATTCATGTATACATCAACAAGTAACCTATACACAGTGTAATGATTGATAATGTGTCACATGCACTCCTCTACAATATGAGATACATAGAGAAAGATATTAAAGATACATCAAGAGTAATTAAATAATTCAATGGTCATACACATGATCTATTAGGACATATAGTGTTACCTCTCCAAATTGGTTTAACAATAATAGCTACTCTATTTCTAGTTTTACCAAGCACATGGGTCTTTAATATTTTATTGGGACACCTTTGGATACATAACTTTGTGTAGTACCATCTACAATACATAGATGTCTCAAGTACATACATTACAATAAATTGGTCAAATTTTAAGGCATTACATATGAGTCTCCTCTACAATTAGTGGTAACTCTTCTCCTCTTCCCACACCACCACCATAGTTGGTTGTGTCACCTATTTAAGAGCTCCATAAAAAGGTAATAGAGGCACTCTCTCCAAAGCATAGTATAAATATAATCAATGCATCCATTTAAGAGCATAAGTAGAGTAAATTTTGGAATATATTCAACACCCCTTTATAGAATCAGTTCAATGGAGAAAAGGTATATCATCCCAAACAACAAGCTTCATATTGAAAAGTTAATAAAAGTTATAAAAAGTATAAATATTCCATAATTCATCATATGTAAATACATAAGACAATTCAACATGCTCCACAATAAACACATGTAGTTATATACTCACTTCACCAAGACCTGCACCTTCTTAGTTACACATGTGGAAATAGATTCTAAAAGGAATGAACATGATATAAATGACACACAATTGATGTTTTTTTAGATTTAGATATAGTTACAAATAAGAGTCCTCATTGATGGAAAGTTAGGATTACACTCTTTAATCCATGCATAAATTATGATCCTTTCATTTATGGTATCATATAATATATCCCATTCTAAATATTTTAAAAATACAAAAAAATAAAATATTTCAAAAATACAAAAAAAAAGTAAAAATACAAAAAAATTCAAACTATTTTCAAAATAAAATTAGACTTGAGCATGACATGAGATGATAATTACTTATTTATGTGTTTTATTTATCATATGAGTTGGTAGATATCATATTAGTTTTTATACACACATACATTTCACAAGGTATTAGAGTGTGATGCATGACATACCTTACATATGAGTTCTTAGATGTTGAGATTCCATTTCACCTAGTGGTCTTGCTATGATAGAACAAATTATTTTACATGTTACATAATAATAGGGTATATCTATCTATGACCTCAAATGTAATTTTAAACTACATATCTTATAAGTGTAATTTTAAATCACTCATATTTCATAGTGTGATATATGGATGATACTTTATTAACAATATGACATTAATACATATGGCTAGAACAAACTAGTTTTAATTTATTCTATGATCCTTTGATTTTGTTTCATTTATTGCATAATAGGTTTAAAATTTCTTTTTTATTTTATGTGGCCCTTAGCCCTTGTGCACAAATTTCTTGACATCTCTATGAGATCATTGTTTGGTATGTGTGGAATTTGAACATATCCATTGATTATGGCCATTGCCCTTATGTGTGTAATTTTTTATTATGTGACATTTCAACATGTCCCTTGTATGCAGCCCTTGGATTTAGTATGACATTATGTGTACGACATTATGTGTTTTGATTATGTGTTTATTGATCATGATTAATGGTACCATGATCTTCATCATGCACTTCTAGGGAATAATATACTTCATAAATGGTTAATTTAATGCATACACCATTATTAAATTTATCTATAGATCACACTTTTGTGCCTAAAATTTAATATACTCTCTAACATGATGACATAATACTATATGAGCATATATTTATCATGATATAATTAACTCTTATTTTGAGATGAGTGACTTATAACCACATCCCTCATCTCAAAGTGGGGCCATCATAGTGGGCTTGTCTTATAGATCCAAAGCTCCATGAATAAATTTGGGATAAAATATAGGTTGAAAAAATGTAGAGTATATATTTTCAAATATTAAAAATAAATTTAAAGATCAAATGCTATAACATAATATAAGTTGTAAAATATTTAAAGTGGTTCATAAATAAAACATATGATAGATATTATCACATTAATTCAAATTCTATGGGCATGACATGCATATGCACTCACTTTTCAAATACTCAAAGTATAAAGTTATACACACTTGAATGATATGCATGGACATGTGCAAATAATTTTTTTTTAAAAGTTTTAGGTTGAAAATAAATTATCATATAAATGTATATCATTGGCATATATTCATAGGGGGCATGATACTCATTCATTTCCAAGCTTGTTCAAATTTGAAAAATTCAAAGTTTCAAAGTGGAAAAATTAAAACATTGAAAACAATATATTCATTTCAAATTAAAATATATGAGCAATGTGGTCATGATGGGGGAATGAATACTCTTCATTCTCTTTTGACAATACAATTTAGAATCTAGATATATTTGCAATGGTGTGATTTGAATTTGTACATGTGGTGTACATTCAAATCTAGTGACACTCAATGGCCTTGGCATAGCTTATAGCAAACCTAACATGGTTACAAATTTTTGTATTAGTATATTTATACTATACCCATTTAATGATATTTTAAATAATGCATATTTCTAACTCAAAAGTTTGATTAGTTATTCAAAATTAGGATATTATATTTCTCAATTAGCCCTTGGTTCAAATTATATAAGCAATTTAATAAGGGGGACATTTATCCATTATCAATTGTAGGTAACATGGAAATTTGATTTCACCTATATATACGTGTACTCCTACCTTGCTCTCTTTTCAAATTTTAATTTAAAATTTCATCTTTTTCAAATTTAAAAATAATAAAATGACTACTTTATGATTTGTTTCAGGGTTTTCTAAATTTAAATTTGATACTCAATTGAATTAGCTTCTCAAAAATAAAGTGTGTTTTACACACTTAGGTTCAATTTTTTTCCTACAATCTAGTAATTTAATTTATAAAATAAATTTGGTGGGGTGAGAGGGGAATATGGGAAATGTAGACACAAATATGGCCATAAGTACTTTACAATGCTAATTATTGACACATTCCAAACAACATGACTTACACACAATTACATGAATTTTATTCACATTCATATAATCTATTTGTCTATATGTGGGTTCAAACCTTTATTTTTTGTTATCACTACACATCACTCTCAATGTCAAATTATAAAGCTTTATAAAATCATGTATATATTGTCCCATTAAAATGATAACTTTCTCATATCTCCTTGGATGAGGATGAACTAAATAGATAAGAGTGTAATATGTGCATATCTACTTGCTCCTACCATGTTTCATGCCAAATAAAGGCTAGTTTTAGAAATTCAAAACATCCTTTTGGGTCCTCTCACATCTTTACATGGTCAAAAAAATAAATTGTCAAAATATTCATCTATAAATTAATGTCAAGAGACACTCATTTTCACTACTTTTTATCTACTAAGTTCAAGCATATACACTTCTGTATATTCAAAAAAATTGTCCTATTCTACCTAGATTTTGATTCACTGACAATGAGCAACCATAAGCTAATTCAAGAGCCCTATAAATAAATTCAAGATCTATCATATTTAAGTTTCAAATATATCTTATATTTTCATACATATAGTTAAAGTATAATAGTTGTGCATTCACTCTAGGTTAGAGAACTATGTGGGGTTAATTTCCTTCCTTGGACTACTAGATATGTAGGCAGTGCTCAATCATCAATGGGGTGATTGAGACCAAATTATACCATTACACTCCCCTAATTTTATTTAAAAATTTCAAGCTATAAAATTTCACTAAGGGTTTAAAATACAATGGAAAATAAACATTTAATGATCAAACCCTAGGTACAATATCTCAAATTTCTCAATATTCATAGGTGTTACTCAAAATAATTAATTTTTATACACAGTTAACCGAGACAAGTCTATAGTCTATAGACGTAGGTGTAATGTGTTGTTGTCTACTTATTTTTATATTATCTATAAACATTTTATACATCTAACTCTGATCTACCATTTTCATATTCCTACTTTCTATATCTATTTCTATGAATAACCTACCACAATCAATTGAGACAAATCTATGGTCGACAGACTAGAGCTCACTACACCGTTATCCACTTACAACAAACATGTCTAGGTTATATTTATAATTTTCATCTCAATATATATGGTCACTTATTACTATATTTTTCACTATCATATAGTTAGAATATTTAACAACAATTTATGTGCAAGTTAAGTATATATCTCATTAATTTGAAAAATAACAACTTTACATATTTAACATCTTTTTAAAAAAATTAAAATAGGTGAATATTTGAAAATATTTATAATTATGATATGATATAGTTTTAAACTTATAACCAAATAAAAAAAGTATTTATTTTATCAAAAATAGGGTAATACATATTCCTATTTTGTCTAAAACCTAAAACTAGGTTAAACATAAATGGATAACTTTGACTCTTTTGATCATTCAACCTAAGGTTTATTCTAAAGCCTCTTTTCTTAAACTTTAGTGGATTTATTCATATTTTAATTCTTTCCATTTTTTCTCATTTAAAAAATGATAATTAGTATTTAGGTTCCTATATTATCCCAATCTTACGTAGGGTTTGATACTTTACTTAAATTCAACCCATAATTTCACAAACCTTCATCCTCTGAGGGTTTGTTCCATTATTTCAAATATAACTTTAATATTTTTGAACCACATGAGATTTCTCATTCACCATGGCCACCTTAAATGCTAATAATCACATTTAGAATATTGATCCAAGCAGCAAAAGTGATGATGAGGTTTACGAACATCCCTATCATGAGCCAAAAATTCATTCCCATAGCTAGGAAACCTTAGAAATATTCAAATAAGTGATTCAACAAGATATTAGATGCTTAGATTATCTATTATAATTCTTAAAATCTAAACAATAAGTTATTCAAAATAAAAATAGTGTGCCCAAAAAATCCTTCAATGAATGCAACTAACCCTTCTACATAGGGAGGTGAAGATAATCCTTCACCTAACTATAATGACCAAAATGGAAATCTTATACCCACAAATTCACATTTACACATCCTTAATATTAGACACACTAATTATAATACTAATTATAATCCTACTTATAGTCTTATATATAGTGATTTGATGTTGTAATAACTACTCGATGACTTAAATCAAAAAATTACAAATATCAAAGATATATAACAAGTGTAGTTGTGTGCTATCATTTACAAACATATTACATTATCCTTTGAATTGTGAGATAATTTTATACCCTCTACCTCCACATTTTAATATTTTAAAATTTATGACATTTGATGGAAAATGATATCTCTCTTTACACATAAAATATTTGAACATGTATTTATTAGTTCATCAACATGATGAGCTTATCATGGCCAATTTTTTCCCTAAAATCCTTACAAGTTTGTTGGAGAGTTATCATGATGATGTCATGGTGTTATCATGGAGGTTTCATGTTGAGTGGATGAAGTGCTTTGATATCCTAAGTGGCAATGACAAAGTGTGCAATGTGTTTGTTTTAGTGTGCTTTATGTATGGTTGGTTAATCTTCAGTATTAACATGGCTAGAGAGGATCAAGGATGAGTATGGTGATTTGATCATGAGAAAGGGGTCCTATTAGAAGTCAAGAATAATTTTATTGATTATGTTCATGAGTAGAATTCACCTAGTTCATCATTTTTCTCATCTAGACACTTTGGGTCAAGTGGTAGAAACTTTAAGTAAGTAATTTGATGACATCACCATTACCACATGTGAATGAGTCAAGGGGATTTGGTCTTATGGATGTGATCACATTAGTCCTTAGTTATTATTTGATATATATCAAGTCATGTGTTGAAGTGAGGTCAAAGATATGAGTGTACAAAGTTGGTTACTCAATCAGAATTCATTGTTTTCCTGTACTTAACCAAATTTGCAATATGGCTAGAAAGAGCTAAGGAATTAGTCTGATAATGGAATATCTCATACGTATGGATTTTTTAGGAGAAGGTGATCATATGGGTTTATTAATTTTTGTGCCTAGATTATTTTCACTAATTTTTAGATTATATAATGTAGTACATCAAAAGATGTGCATATGCAAAGTTGGGCTCCCAAGTAGTTTGACTATGTTTTCCCATAGCCAATTTTACATTGTGGCAAGAAGCGCTGAGTGAGAATTTTGATGGTGTTATATATTGCACATGTGAAGGTTTCAAGATAAATTGATCATATGGGTTTTTTTAGTTTTGAGCATAGATGATTTGTGATAAATTTGAGATCATGCACTAAATCACAACAAAAGTTATGCATGCTCAAAGTTGGCCAATCAGGTAGGTTTTGACATAGTTGGTTCTATGATAGAAGTTTTTGAGAAGGAAATTTTATGTCATTATATCTCACATATACAAGGGTTCCAAGAGAAGTGTGTCACATGGTTGGATTCTCCTATGTGAGGATATCATCTAGTTCAAATTCGAGATCCTAAATTGAAACATAGAAGTTATTAAGGATAAAAAATGGCTACTTAGGCATATTGAAAGGGTCCCCATAGTCAATTTTGCAAGTGTTAAATCTTGAACAAGATCAATGATGTGAATTGTTCTAAGAATTTAGTAAGTAGTGAGATGAGGATAGGTACATGATGTTTAATTATTGATCAAAGGTACAAGATAAGGATCTAATTATGAGTTGGAATTTATACAGATTGATTGAATGGTGAGCATTGATCATTAAAGACCTAGTTGTTCCATAGATATCAATGGAGTGCATGGCATCAAAATTATAAGATTACATGAGATGAGGTCAATGTGATTGAGGTTTAACATCTAACATTGGTGAACTATGTGATAAAGATTGATCAAGACTGATGGTGCATATTTGATTTGAGCTGATGGGACACAA
This sequence comes from Torreya grandis, assembly GCA_037957365.1. Lineage (NCBI taxonomy): Eukaryota > Viridiplantae > Streptophyta > Pinopsida > Cupressales > Taxaceae > Torreya > Torreya grandis. Next base: position 89,741 of record JARHVA010003423.1, on the reverse strand, counting down.
GATTCGAGCATTATGTTTGAAGTTTGATTGTGACCATTTGAATTCATATATTTGAATTTAACATAGGAAAAAACTAGAGCTTTGTATTTTGTCCATATATTTTGATAGGAGTCAAATTTGTTAGTGCTATAAAAAATAAAGATGAAGAGGACTATGTGGCATATCTATGAACCTAATTTTAAGATCTAAAAGTGAGTAAAGTCAAATATATTAAGCCTAGAATTTGATTATGTGTTCATGTTTGTTCTAAAAATAACTAAAGAATGATATTGAAGCTTGTATTGATGTTGTTTCAATGTCTCATGGTATCTTACCTATTTTGGAGTGTTGTAGACTATATGAAGATGTTATGTATATATTTTTTAAGTATATTTAATCTATCTTGAGTGTGAATAATGCTTAATAATTTGACTATATGTTTGATAATGGTGTTCATATGTATAAAGTCTTTGTTTGAGTTGTTTGAGCATACATAGAGGTGAGATTATATGACTGTGATAATTTTAAAATTTCAAAGTGGACATAAGGAGTGGACCCCATGTATTTATAAGTGGTTCTATATTATTATTTTGTTCGATGGTGAGCTAAATGGGTGAATGGGTCTTCATGAGACCTATAAGAGCTACAAGGGCCTTATTAAAAGGTGTAGTTGATTAAGGGTGACCCATATATGTTATGGCCAACTTATGAAGATTATTTTGAGTTATGTCTTCATGTGAAAGATGTATTAAGGGATAAGGCATGCCTAATGGTTGACCAAGGTGTTGATTATCAAGATTGCTCTATATATAATGGAACTAAAGATGATGGGTTTTAGACTTTGTGTGAGAGACTTAAAGAGATTGAAGAGAGGATTGTGTATGTGACATATGGAGAAAAGGAGTGGAAGAGTGCCCTATAGATGAGTTGAAGAGAAAAATAGATTGAGGACTATTTATATGACATGTAGGTCATGTTTCTATTGGAAGAAGAGTGCTCTTGCATATTGAGTGTGAGTGAAGGTGAAGAGTGATAAGCAAAGGACCATCATCAGGGGTTGTTGACATTAGTTTAGAGGTGGATGTGTTTATAGGTGTTGTTTTGGTAGCTCAAAATCTAAGGTGATTGTAGCCTCCTTATAAGGTATAACGTTTTAAAAGGTCTATTTGTTATAGCTCAGCTAGATAGGTATGGCAATAACTTTTGGGATTGTATTCTCACTAAATAGGGATTATAGTTCCTTGATAATTTATAGATGGTATAAATTGGATATTTTTATTATAAAATAGTATTCAAATTATAGGTTTTAGTGGGTTTTCTCCCCTAATAGGGTTTCCCACATATGTCATGTGTTATGTAATCAATCTTGCCTTATCTCTCTTACTCATTGATGTGAATGTTTTGTATGCTTCATGAATTCTTGTGGTAACTGATTAAGTGTTTGTAAAGATTAAAATTTAATTTGGATTATTTGAGCTCACTGATTCATCCCCCCTCTTAGTGGTTGTACCTCTAATAATTGGTATCAAAGTGGGTCCTTCATGCAAATTTTAATCACTTGAAGATGATCAAAGGTACAATGGTAAATAAAAAGGTTATGGATTATCTTCAAGACAATCTAGTTTGTGCTTTATCAAAAGTTGATAATGTGAAGACACTATTTCAAAATCTAGATGCAACGGTCAAGATTCTATAGGTTATGGTGAATATTAAATTAATAATGTGAAGACACTAGTGCAAAATCTAGATGCAATAGTCAAGAGTCTATAGGTTATGGTGAATAAAGGTTTCAATCAAAGGATGGAATAGTGTGAAAATAAAGTCTTAACTTACTCAGATATGCTCTTATCCAAGGACAATTAAGGATTTTAGATCAACCAAAAGGATCAAGAACGAAAATCCATTGAGAAATAATGGTCAAGATAAAAGAGGGTCAAACACGAACAATGTCCTTAGTGGGTATTGCTTCTCCTAAAATTAATTTGGTCATAGATATAAGGATTTTTATCTCTCTTTAGAAGTCAAAAGGGATCTCATATGTTACAACTATAACCAACAAGGTCACATATCTAAGAATTGTAATAGAGCCTTTTGGAAAAATGATATACAAGTCATTTATATTATCAAATGGTTCAAGAAGGCCAAGTTGAAAGATGAAAAGAATAAAAATACAAGAAAATCACAAAAGGAAGATTCATTGTTTGTTCAAGCAACTTTTCATACTCAAGAAGAAGATAACACGAGATGGTTCATAGGCATTGGATGTTCAAATCATATGATATGAGATCAGAGCAAGTTTATCTCTCTCAAAAATACCAACCCATGTGAAGTTAGATTTGATGATAATAAATATACTAACATAGTTGGAAAAGTTACTATGAGTTTGGAGAATGTCTTTTATGTATAAGGTTTAAAACATAATATTTTAAGTGTGAGCCAAATGTGTAAGCAAGGAAATGTTGTAACTTTTCATGATGATGTCTATGAAATAAGAAAGGAAAGATATGGGATATTAATTACAAATATTCATAAAATAGATAACAATATGTATGAATTTCATGAATCCAATAGATTAGAGTGCATCATAAGTCAATTATAAGAAATTTGGATTTGGCATAGAAGACTTGGTCATATAAATTTTGAAAATATGATAAAAATTAGTTCAAAGGGGTTGGTAAGGTATATGCCTAATTTTTTTAAGATTCCTCTTTATCTTTGCAAGGTATGTCTTCATGGGAAGCAAACCAAGAGAAGATACAAAACTAAGTTATTCTCTACTTCAGATCCATTAGATTTGATCCACACTGATCTATGTGGGCCTATGATAACTCAAAATTTCAAGGTAATAGTTACTTCATGCTTCTCATTGATGATTTTATGAGGATGACTTGGATATTCTTTCTTAAATAAAAATAAGAAGATTTTTCAAAATTTGTGGTATTCAAAGATCTTATGAAAAATGATAAAGGTTCAAATATCAAGTGTGTGAGATCAGACAGAGAATGTGAGTTTTGGTCACATAAGTTTGATGATTTTTGTGATGAATATGGGATAAGAAGACAATATTCTACTGCTAGAACACCAAAATAGAATGGTGTGGTTGAAACGAAGAATAGGAATATTATTGAAATGGGTAGAACCATGATTCAAGATGCAAAAATATTAGATGGCTATTGGGAAGAAGTAACCAAGACTTCTATGTACATCTTAAACAAGTGTCAAATCAGATTAAATGGTAATAAGACTCCTTATGAGTTATGGAAGAATAGAGTGGATAATGTTAAAGATTTTATATTGTTTGGGAGTAGGTGCTTCATTAAAAGAGATGAAGATAATATTTTAAAATTTTATTCAAGATTTGATGATGGCATATTATTAGGTTATTCTTTTATTAGTACTTCTTATACATACTTCAACAAGAGACTTCACAAGATTTTTGAAAGTTAAAATGTAAGGGTAGATAAGACAAGTAGAGTCAGGAAGCTAAAATTATAGGTAAGTGACTCAAATTATAATGTTGTTGCAAACAAAGATAAGTTATCTGTTCAAATAGATGATGAATATAAAGAAGAGGAAGAAAGACAAGATACTAAAGCTCCATCTAGAAGAATTTAGAAAGATCATCCAATTTCTTAGATTATTATAAATGTTGGTGTAAGGTTTCAAACTAGAAGGAGAATGTTGATCAATCAAACTCAACAAGACTCAGCTATATTATCCATGACTAAACCCAAAACATGTATGGAAGCTAGCATAGATGAAAGTTGGAATGATGTAATGGATGAAAAAATTGATCAAATAGAAAGGAATGAAACATGGGACTTAGTTCCTAGACCAAAAGATCAAAATGTGATAGGTACCAAATGGGTTTTCAAAAATAAGATGAATGAGAAAGGAGAAGTTACAATAAATAAGGATATTAGTGTATAAAGGATATGCTTAGGTTAAAGGAATATATTTTGATGAGACTTTTGCTCCTGTGACAAGGATGGAATCAATTAGACTTTTTCTGGCACATGCATGTTTCAAAGGTTTTAAGGTATATCAAATGGATGTGGAATTTTCATTCTTTAATGTCAATTTATAAGAAGAAGTCTAAATTGAGTTACATGAAGGATACTTCATGTCAAGTAATCAAGATTTTGTGTGTAAATTGAAGAAATCTCTATATAGTCTAAAACAAGCTCCTAGAGTTTGGTATGACAGGCTAGATAATTATCTTATGAGTTAAGATTTTAAAATGGGGGTAGATGATAGTAATTTATACATTAAAATAGAAGGTAATCATTAATTGATAGTTGTTGTATATGTTGAAGACATAGTTTTTGGATTTGATAATGATAAAATGAGTAGAGATTATGCAAATATTATGAAGATTGAGTTTGAAATGTCAATGTTGGGAGAAATATTTTACTTATTAGGATTATATATTAATCATCTTAATGCATGGATTTTCATTTCTCAAGCTAAATAAATTAAGGATATGCTAAAGAAGTTTGACATGATGGAGTGTAATATAATTGGTACTTCAATGATCACATGATGCAAGTTAAGTAAACTATATGACTCACAAAATTTGATCAAACTTTGTATAGATCCATGATTGGAATTATTTTATACTCTACTACATTTAGGCTTGACATCATGTAAGTAGTAGGTCTTTTAGGAAGGTTTCAAGTTGATCCTAGAGAATCTCACTTGAAATTAGTCAAAAGGACCTTGAGATATCTCAAAGTCACCATAGACTATGGTTTATGATATCCCAGGAGTAAATATTTATCTTTAAAATCATATAATAATGTTGACTGGGTAGGATGAGTGGATTATAAGAGGAGTACCAAAGGTGGGGTCTTATTCATGGGATAATGTTTGGTATCTTGGCTAAGTAAAAAGTAAGCCTCAATGTCTCTATCAATTGTAGAAGTTGAGTATATAGCAACTACCTCTTATTGCACACAAGTCATGTGGATGAAATAAACATTGAAGGATTACAAGATAAGAAAAAATGGACCTTGTTCTATTTATTATGAAAATACTAGTGCAATTACTATCTCAAATAATCATGTTATGCATTCAAAAACTAAACACATTCTTATTAGATATCATTTCTTGAAAGAATAAGTGATTAACCAATTTTTCAAATTGGACCATGTGCCTAAAAAGAGTAGCTTGTAGATATTATGACCAAACCTTTATCAAAATATGCTTTTGAATATCTAATACATAGCTTGGGTGTTATTTATTTTCCTATGAATCAATATAAGGTCTTTAGTTAAGGGGGAACATGTTCATGAGCTTGATCCAAAGGTTTGTGAAGGAAGTATATTATAGAGGATGAGATTTGTGATTAAAATTAGTGTGATTTAGGGGGAATATGCAATTTATCAAGATATGAAGTTTCAGGTCTTGAGGATATGTCTACTGAAAGATGTGGGCCCTACAAGTTCTAGGTAGGGTTATAAGGAGGCTAGACAATTATAGCTTGAAGAAGAGTAATTTTTGTTCAGCTTCTCTAAAATAGCAAGGTATGTGTGTTTAAAGCTGAGTTATCAAGTTGGTTTAGTGAATTATTCTTGTTTGGTGAGTGGCATGAAGTTTTGTTGGTGGTCCTTATGATAACTTGAAAGAGAAGGCTAGTAAGCTTGTATGTTGGTTCTTCATGGTGAGTGGAGATATGAAGTTGCTCAAAAGGTGTAATTGATTATATTTTTTAGGGGGAGTCCCTCTTAGATGTTTCTTTGTTAGTTAAATTATATTTTAGTGTTTTTTTTTTCTTTATTCATTGGTTATAGTGCTTGGTTGAAGAGAGTCTTGGCATGGAGTAAGAGGAAGTTTGTCAAGGCAAGAAGAGGTAGGCTCAAGGTAAGGCAGAGTTTCTATCATCTTTATAAGATGGTCCTTTCATATTTGTTAGTATTTTTATGTCCTCAAGATCTTTTCATTCCCACTTTGTCATTATGTGAAATGGGGAGAAATTTCCTATTGTGGGAGTGATTGAAGATAGAGAAGGTGAACTGTATATTACTTTATATGATGATTATTGACATCAATGAAAAAGGAGGAGATTTTTAGAGATTTTTCATGATGATTTCATGGTTTTATCATGGAGGTGTCATGTTAAGTGGATGAAGTGCACTGATAGCCTAAGTGATAATGACAAAGTGTGTAATGTGATTGTTCTAGTGTATTTTATGTATGGTTGGTTGATCTTCAGTATTGACATAGATAGAGAGGATCAGGGATGAGTATGGTGATTTGAGCATGAGAAAAGGGTCCTATAATAAGTTATGAATGATTTAAGTTCTTATTTTTATGTGTGAAATTCACCTAGTTCATCATTGTTCTCATCTAGACATTTTGGGTCCAGTGGTAGAAATTTTGAGTAGGCAATTTGATGACATCACCATTGCCACATGTGAATGAGTCAAAGGGAGTTGGTAATATGGTTGTGATAAAATTATTCCCTATTTATTATGTTCCATATCAAAATTCATGCATCAAAGAATGGTTAAAGATATGAGGTTGAAAAGTTAGCTACTTAGTTAGAATTCATTATTTTCCCATACTTAGCCAAGTAAGAAGTTTGATGATGGAATATCTCACATATGTGGATGTTTTAGGGGAAGGTGATCATATGGGTTTCTTAATTTTTGTGCCTATTTTATTTTTTCAAATTTTTAGATCATGTAATATAGCGCATCAAAATATGTGCATATGCAAAGTTGGGTTCCCAAGTAGTTTAACTATGTTTTCCCATAACCAATTTTGCAATGTGGTAAGAAGAGTCAAGTGAGAATTTTGATGGTGTTATATCTTACACATGTAAAGGTTTAAAGAGAATATAATCTTATGGGTTTATTTAGTTTTGAGCATAAATCATTTTGCTTTGTTTGAGAAGGCATTTTTATGGCATCATATCTCATACACATGAGGGTTCCAGGAGTAGTGTGTTATATGGTTAAATTCTCCTATGTGAGGAGATCATCTAGTCCAAATTTGAGATCCTATCTCAAATCATAGAAGAAGTTATTAAAGATAAAAAATGACTACTTAGGAATATTGAAAGGGTCCCCATAGTCAATTCTGCAAGTGTTAAAGCTCGAACAAGATCAATGATTTACATTGATCCAAGAACTTATGAAGTAATGATATGAGGATAGGTTCATAATGTGATTGATAAAAGGTACAAGATAAGGATCCAAATAAAATCAATAATTTATACAGATTGATTGAATGGTGATCATTGATCATTAAAGACCTAGTTGATCTACAGAGATTGATGGATTGCATCGAGTCAACATTATAAGATTACACAAGATGAGGTCAACATGACTAAGGTTTAACATCTAGTATTAGTGGACTATGTGTTAAATATTGATCAATATTGATGGTGCATATTTGATCTGAGTTGAGAGGATAAGATATTCGATCAATGTGTTTGAAGGTTAACTATGACTATTTGAATTCAAATATTTGAATTTAATACATGAAAAAATTAGAGCTCTATATTTTTTCCATATATTTTGATAAAAGTCAAATTTTTTGGTGTTCTAAAAAAAAGATGAAGAGGACTCCATTATTCATCTAATTAACCTAATTTGAAGATCTGAAAGTGAGTAAAGTCAAATATATTGAGCCTAAAAGTTGATTATCTATTTGTGTTTGTTCTGCAAGTGACCCAAGAAGGATATTCGAGCTTGTACTGATGTTGTTTTGATTTATCATGATGTCTTAGATATTTGGGAGTGTTTTAGACTCCATGAATATGTTATTTATGGATTTTGGAAGTATGTTCAATCTATCTTGAGTATGAACAATGATTAAGAAATTGATTATATGTTTAGTAATGGTGTTCCTATGTATAAGGTCTCTATTTGAGTTATTTGAGCATATGTAGAGGTGAGCTAAGATGAATTTGATCATTTGAGGATGTTGAAGGGGACATAAAGAGTGGATCCCATGTATTTAAAAGTGTACCTATGTTCTTTTTTTGTTTAATGGTGATCTAAATGGGTGAATAGGTCTCTATAAGACCTATAAGAGATACAAGGGCCTTATTAAAAGGTGTAGCTACATAAGGGTGATCCATAGATGATATGGTCAACCTATGAAGATTTTTTTGAGTTGTATTTATGTGAAAGATGACTCAAGGGATAAGGCATACCTAATGGATGACCAAGGTGTTGGTTATCAAGATTACTCTATATATAGTGAAACCAAAGATGATGGATTCTAAACTTTATGTGAGAGACTTGGAGTGATTGGAGAGAGGCTTGTGTGTGTGATTTATAGATAAAAGGAGGGGTAGAGTTCCCTAAGGATGAGTTTAAGGGTAGAATAGATTAAGGACTATATATATGACCTATATGTAATGTTTATGTTAGTAGAAGAGTGCTCTTACAGATTGAGTGTGAGCAAAGGTGAAGAGTGATAAGCAAAGGACCATCATCATGTGTTTTTGACATCATTTCATAGGTGGATGTGTTTATAGGTGTTATTTTGGTAGCTCAACATCTAATTTGGTTGGGCCTCCTTGCAAGGTATAACTTGCTAAAATATTTGGTTGTTATTGTAGCTTAGATAGATAGGTATGACAACACCTTGTGGGATTGCAGTCTCACTAAATAGGGATTTTAGTTCCTTGGTCATTTTTAGATGTTATAAATTGGATCTTTTTATTATAGGATAGTAGTCTAATTATAGTTTTTAGTGGGTTTTCTCCCCTAGGAAGGTTTCCCATGTATGTCATGTGTTATGTGATTGATCTTGCATTGTCTCTCTTACTCATTGATGTGAATGTTGTGTATGCTTCATGAATGATTTTGATAACTAATTAAGTGTTTGAAAAGATTAATATTTAAGTTGGATTATTTGGGCTCACTGATTCACCCCACCTCTCAGTGATTGTACCTCTAATAAGGTTATGCCTTAAATTAGTTTAATTATTTACCTTAACATTCAATCACTAAATTTCATGAGTTGTTTAACACTTCCCTAACTCATTTTTCAATAAACATTATCCAAAACATGACTTTCTCATAGATTTTAAAAATCAAACAAACTATTTTAACCTTTTAAGACTTAACATGTATATAAATCCTATGTTTTTTAAAGAAATGAGTAGACTAAATAAGGTAAATAATATAAAATAAATACAACCACTGATTTGTTACTTAATTGACTACATTTTGACTTTTTCTAAAAAAATTAATAAATAGTTCCAGTAATGACTTAGTTGGAAAACACCTAATATAGATTATCTTGGTGCTAAAAATTGAGATGGATGCTGATTTGAGTGTCATAAACTAGATCCTAGTATTATAACCCCTCTTAGATAGTAGGATCATAAATAGATAATATTTCCATTATTACAAAAGTTTCAGTAGTGTCATGATATTAGAGGTAGTGTCCTTTGTGTAGAAACATCTTGAGTTTTTGCATACACCCATGTCTAGATCTCTTGGGTCTATTCCTATGTACACGATTTATAGAACCTTGTATTTTTATTGTAATAATTAATTTATTGTGAAAACCTTAATCATCCATATAACTAGGGCATGAGCTAAAAAGTGTGTTCGTAATGAAGATAGGTTGGACATCCTCAACACCCTACTATGAAGAGAGTTGCCTACATACTAATAGCAAAGGTGAAGAGTGATAAGCAAAGGACCATCATCAGGTGTTTTTGACATCATTTCATAGGTGGATGTGTTTATAGGTGTTATTTTGGTAGCTCAACATCTAATTTGGTTGGGCCTCCTT